>OMLP01040213.1:10776-54919 GCA_900302685.1 Spondyliosoma cantharus | reverse complement strand
GTCTGCTGTCACAGAGCAGCATCATAGACTCACCTGCTAATGCAAGGAAGGTGGTTGGCCAATGTTGCGATAGCATATGCAGAATAAGAAAGAGCCATATGAAAGTACATACTTTGTTCCAACAAAATAAAAACCTATTAAGGTACAGCTTGGATGCAGGTAGTTTTTTTTTCTTAATGCAGCTGTATTATCCAGGAAAATATTAGTTAAGGCTAAGTATTGGATCAGGACTTGGTATCGGCATTTACTAAATATTAATGGACTCGGATCGGGATCAGGGTAAAAAAAAACCTGATTGGGACATCCCTAGTCATCACTGAGCATCTTTTGCCCAAATTTTGGCAAGTGTTGGCACTAGCCAGTTCTTGTCAGTAGCTTTTTGGCCAATTGAGCATGTTGAATTGGCAGTGGAAGTTGTTGGTGAGAAAAATCACTCTGATTGGCTGTTCAGCCAAGTCAAGAACAGAAATGGAAAAAGTAAGGGAAAGCCCCTTGTGTCTGTTGCTGTGATGTCCACTTTCCAGTGCCATTTGCATTTTTTATCAGATATGCTCTCGATTAAGAAAAGCTATATTGGCGAGGGTGGTTTAAAAAAGCTCTTCAATTATAACAGTGCTTTGTTTATCTGCAATCTAGAGTCTTTCTTGTTTTTCCTTACAAAAAAGTACAATATTTGCCTCCAAAATGTAGTGTAGTGGAAGTATTAAGCAGCAGAAAATAAAAAAGTACCTCATATTAAAACTTAAGTGAGGTATTTGAATAAAGCTTCCATCACTGGTTATTTACATTTTGACACAGGTCATTTTATTTTTTTACATGTTGGTTCTAATACTTACTCTCCTTAATTCCTTAGAACAGGTATCAGCACTGAAAAAATAAGCATATTGGTCGTTCCCTAAAAATAGGGGAGAGGAGAGAGGAAGAGGTGACGGCAGGATTCTAACAGTCGGAGCACCAACATGCTGTGTGTGTTTATGTGTCGGGGGGGGGGATCGAGTGAAAGGAGGCTCGGAAAGAGAGACTAAGGAGCGAACGACTGTCACGGCTGACGGCGCTGTGGGATAAACATCGGCACTGCCCCCTCAGAATCAAAGAGCGGATCCAGATGGCAGGCGCTGCGTGTTGCTCTGCCCCGGACTGTTCTTTAAAGGGCACGGGGCAACAAGTACCATGTGTTTGATCAAAGGCTAATGCAGGCACATTATACTCACAAGTAAACACACCGCTAGAGCCAAAGGTGGGATCAACAAGGGAGGGTTAGAGAGAGAGAGACTGGGCATCTGCTTCTCGTGTATTTGTTCAATTGTAATACTGTATTACTGTTCCCCACAGGTTTCAACAATGAATGACCGGTCACGGCTATAAAAAGGTTTGGATCGACCACTGATACGTCATATGACCGCTCATAGCAGTATTATATTTTTCTGCTACCAGGCAGTGTTGTCTTATTCTGTCACAGGCTGCTTTGTTTGGTGGTTAATAAACCTGGCACAGATGATGTGCAGGGTCCATGCTCGTGTCAATCATCAACACTGCAGTGTGCTACAACAGAGATATTAACAAACGTACCCATTCCTTTCATGTCAGCACATAGGAGGCTTTGCTAAATATGTTGCAAACAGCCAGTAATCTGGTCTGAACAACGGAAACGTTGTATATTAATGTCATTAAAACAAGTGAATGAGGAAGGTCATCACCATAGAGAGAAGTTAATAAAAACAAACAGCTCTGCACCACATTCCAGTGTTATTCTTGACACAAAAAACATTGGTATTGGTATTAGTATCGGGTATCAGTGCCAAGCAGACAATGACTGTCAGAGGCAACAGAAGTTAATTTTCAATTACTATTTGTACAGCCAGTGAGTAAGACAGACTTTGTTGATTCTGAATCAGACACATCGTTTTATTGCTGGAGCCGATTATGGAAATAGCTAACGAGAGACTAATATCACTTCCCTCTCATCTCTGTTAAGATTTTCACATTCGCAGTACCTCTCCACCCTCTCCACCTCACACTGGTCGGACAGCGGAGCACCTTCTCCAAAAGGCTGCTTCAGCTTCGCTGTCGCAGCAACAGATACAGGAAGTCTTTCCTGCCACAAGCCATCACTCTACACAATAACTCTCTCACCTCTGCCTGAGAGAGAGAACTCTGATTTTACTCTGTTTACAACATGCTTACATCTTGCACATTCTAGGTTCTTTTAAGTCTGTTTATCTATTTATATCACCAGTGGTTCTAATATCCACATTCATATGTACATATTCTCGTTCTGTTATTGCACATTAGTAATACATTAACTATTTCTTGTATGTATCATTATTATTATTATTGTTTATTGGTTAGAGTATAGTTTGCACTGTATATATACATTGTATATATCTTACTACCTATTTATGTTATGTAAAGAGTGTTTTTTGCTGCTGTAACAAAGTAATTTCCCAGTCTGAGATCAATAAAGTATTTCTATTCTATTCTATTCTATTCAATCAGGCCGCCAGCAAGAATCTAGTAATGACAAGGAATCCAGTGACAATATTATGGTGGCTATCTATATTTCTTTTACTTTAATCTCCAGTCTATAAATTAGCCATTTCCCCGCCGTACCAGTGCTAATTCTGGAGCTCAACGCAATGCTAGCATCTCGGACCAGGCCAAATTAACTAGGGTGGATCTATGATGAACTGAAAACAAGAACTGGCTTCAGGTATCATTAAAGTTTGTATACCTGCAGTTCTAGTGGATCAAAGTTCAACAAGGTAATCACCTAAGCCAAGATTTTTGCAGGATGATCACACTATCTGGGTGTGCCTACTTCCCGAGGCTATTCACTCTATCGCACTAGCTTAGGTCTATAAAAGGCCTGGACGTATGCAGTGCAGGTGAGAGGCTATATGACGTTCTACCACAAACATCTTCCTGACTGTCACACATCCTCATGTGTGCAAACTCAGGATGTGAAACGATATTCAAAGTTCAACCAGTATTTCAGCAAAACAATCTAAAAACTGAATCAGTTTGCAGCCATTCAAGATAAAATGGAATTATTACAAACACACAGTGTCTGTATGTATCCGCAAGAGTAACAAACACAGACAGGCCCCCACTTCCCAGTCTCTGACGAAAAGAGGTCGTGGGTCAACTTCACTACAAATAGGCCTTCAAGTGCTGAAATACCTACAAGCCCTCACATACACACACTGACAAGCATGAGATAACTGAAAACTTGCAGCCTCTGTCAGGCTAATGAACTACAAAACTGTCGAGGAGGTCTGTTTTTCTGTTAAAGGACATAAACATACCACCGACGAACTATGAAAAAAGAGCATGCTGTGATGAAAAACTGATGCTGCACAACTTTAAACAACAAGTGTCTAGAAGCACTTAAGTCTAAGCCTTTGTCTAAACCTAAATATGCTGTGCTGTGGGTGCTCCGGGAATCATCTTAAAAAAAAATAGATTGAAAAACAAATTAAAAAGGGGCACAGTGTAGTTTTTGGAGAAGAGATTCAAACTCAGAATTTTTATATTTACAACATTAATAAGAAAATAATACAAACTCAGAAATATGTATTTTTTTCCATAACTGAATAAACACGCTGTTCTCAGCGGAAAATAAGGTCCCCAGAAGCTAGAAAGGTGGCCGGGTCCGCCAAATAAAAACAAAGTAAAACAGTATGAAACTGTGCTGTCCTTCAAGGTCAGTTTGTTTATTCAGCCATGAAAACGAAGAGTGTTTGTTTGTTTTATTCTGTTTAGGCATACAAACGATCAGTCAATGAAGATATTTCTCCTCTGATTAAGATTTCTACTTCAAAACTATATAGTGCACCTTTAAATGTGAAAAAAGGGGAATGCTAAGAACAACAGCATGACTGTACCTTACATTATCATGCAGCTCAAGGCAATAAGCCTCACCGTATCTAACAAGATTTAACGTGTTATACTGTGTAATAAGGCTACACATGAAAATAAATTATCTTGGGATTTATTAATATTACCATCACCTAGCTCTTTATGCTATTTTTTCTATGCTAAACCAATGAACCGTACACATACAAGCACGCAGCATGAGAGCCACGCCGTGCCAAAACTGCGCTTTGACTCAGCGCAGTTTTTCTGGGCCTTAAATAGCCCACGTCTAGTCCAACAAAAATGTCCTCTTTTATCCCGAGATAAGACAGAAATGATGTCATCAACGTGGTTCATTCATCGGGGCCACTGTTCTGCCCTGTTCCCACAGACGCACTCCTGCAGTGTCGTTTCCTTCCTGGCCGCCTCTGTGGACTTGAAACTTGAAAAGAGCTTCTAGAATGAGTACAAAAGGATTGGACTGACAAATGGACACGGGGCAAACTGCTGGGAGCCTAAAACCAAAGGATGATTATGGTAGCTTCAAGTAACAGAGAGTGATGTACCACGGGCTGGTTATGTAAATGAATTAACTACCCCGGGTGGCACCCTACTCCGGCATGTCACTACTAATAACTCAGTGGAGTCTGATTTGTCACAATCACTATAAAGAGGAAGTGCTATAGCAGCCTGGACAAAAATCAGGCACTGTACAATGGAAACATGTCCACCTACATTCTGATATCCCGTTTCATTTTAATTTAATTCACCCCATGGAGAGACATGGAAACCCTAGTCTACAGCGATGTGAGCAGACAAGTCTCCATGCAAACCAATACCGCACTGGGAGGCTGAAATGAGCCAAACACACAGGGATATATGGCTCACAGCCCCTGGGATAATTACACTCCCATCCAGCCATGTGCGCAGTGTTTAAGTTAACGCTGACAATTCACACTTCTTCCCTGGTGACAGTCTGGAGAGAGGCCGCCTCTGAAACCACATTCTGGCCGCCTGGATGACTCACACAGACGGTGACCTGTTCGGGTTTTGCTGCAGCAGCACCACCTCACTATCCTCGCTCTAATCGATCGGAAGGCGATGGAGATAACATGATCGGATCTGAGGCCTCATCAGTCATCACACACCGAGCGTGTAACTTGAGTAAAGAGGGGGAAGCCAACTCACAGTCATGCCCCAGCATCCTGGCTCGAGAATAATGGCTCAAGGAAACATACAGCGCACATAAACCATACTCACCAACAGCAGCTCGCTAGTTTTAAACAGAAAGAACACATTTTAACATCGCCCTTGGAGAGTATTATTGGTCGGCATGGCTGTCGGCTCCACTACAGCTCCTGTTATCGCGGTGGTGGAGGCGGGTGGGTGTGGGATAAGCTAACCCTGGCTAGTTACTTTAAATCTGACAGGTGAGTGAGTTGCGGACAGCGCCAATCATAAAAAGCGATGCGGCGCTTGCGTGGCCATCATTCGTAAAAAACACATCTCAAGATAAGTATTTGTCAGCTATTCCTTGTCCATGCTTTGTTGTGTAATCTCAGCGAGCCTCGTCTGCTGTCTCTGTCTGCATTTCACGAACGCTGCTCCTCAACAACAACCTCCTCCTCCTCCTCCTCTTCCTCACAGTTTCGCTAGTTAGCTCGGTTTAGTTAGCGCAGGCTAACATGCTAAAAACAAGACAGCGCCGCCCCGGGTCTGTCGTCTTACCGAATTGTGAAGACCTGGGAAGCCGAGTCCGTCCGGGCTCCAGTTCACAACTTGATATCCATTAATGTCAGCGGGGATATCTTCTGTTGTTTGTTTCTTTCCTCTGGCTGTGAGGTTGAAGTTTATTTCGCGGAGGAAAATGGCTGCGACTGGTCTAGGTTCGGATGCAGAGTGACGCAATGACGCTGTCGGACAGGAACGGTAGGGGGGCGTGGCGGAGGGCTGCTGTCCTGTTTACAGGTCAGCATTTATGAGGCACCCATGAGCCTGGCCAGTGACTCTGTCTACCATAAGTGCACCTCAACACCTCCACTCATCAGTGATTCAACATTTTCTATCAAGGGACCTCATCTGTGTATTGTACTCACATGTGACTTGAGTGTTGCATAAGTTGGTAGACACCCACAAGAAGAGGAGTAACGTCACCAAAAGACATCCACATTCATTCCCTCACTTTGCTTTGTAGTTAAACTAAATGAATCCTCAGCAGGAGACTGTCTGACATAAAAGTAAAAAAAACTATCAAAACTATATCAGCATGAAGCGTGTTTCTGCCTGGACTGACTGGAAAATGACTGTGCAGTCGACCACCTCGTCTGGTTTTGGGCTTCGAAAAGGAGCATAATACGGAGAAGCTTGCCCTCGCTTTCAACAAGAAGACAGCTACATCCTAATTTAAATTTAAAAGCACTGATCAAGAAATCAGAACTCAGGCCTGTTTAACTCTAGTGAAATAGTGACTATTTTCCAATTTGTTGCATCATTTAAATGGAATGAATTGCAAAGGACTAAATGAGTTCAACCTTTTAACTTAGATTCTATTTAGTGGCTTCTCTGATGCTGTATTCGCTTGTTACCTCCATCTATTTACTCAGGTCTTTTGCAAAATAGTTGTTTTTTCACAATGAGATAACCTAATTAAATAAAGATTATATTAAAGGTGCAATATTTAAGAAATTTAGTTGAAAACACACAAACAAATTTAAATAATTAAAATGATCAACAGACTGAGAAGGAATAACAGTTTTGAAGTTATGATGTCCGTGCATGGTGTTGCAGGGATATCTACTGAAGTTAACATGCTAACTGAGCCAGCAAGGTAATTACCAAAACTCCCCTGGTGCTAAAAGCTCTCAGTTCGGACCACTAGATGAATGGCTAACTGAGCTAACACAAGCAACAATTTACAGCAGTTAGCGGTTTCCCTAGTCATATGCTGCCCCCTCTGTTGTAGGAACAACAGGTGGCCAATTCTTACATATTGCACCTTTAAGTATTACTAATTTTCCCACCTCAGGAACACCGATGAGAGTAAATGGAGCTCCAGTGCTTGTCTTTCTTGATTGTCCACAGGTATCACCATCCATCGACTCTGTCATCTCTTTCTGGACAAAAAAATGGCATCAAAACTTAAAATAAATTGTGTTAAATGCATGTTATAGTGTGTTATACCCCCCCTTTCGGGTAAGAAATAAAGGTTTGAAAGCTTTATTTTGAAAAAAGGTTAATAATTATAAATCAGAAAAGTTTTTTTTCTTCTTTTATTGCAAAGTTAAAAGTTTTTAAAAAAAGTCATAAAATACAATAGAAAAATCTGAATTATTTCAGTTCATTCTGTACATTAATATAACACATTGTACTTCAGAGACAATTCTTTACAAACATCAGGTGTGAATTCAGTCTACGTTGCTCTACATTAACACTATTTTCAGACGCTTTACTGCCTCTCATGTCTTCTGTTTGGTCTTCTGCACAGGAGCAGGGACGTCAGTGACATTATGCAGAAACGCATACAAAGACTTAGCATTGGTAACATTCCCGAGTATTTCTGCTAGCTTCTCCTGGCTCAATTTGGCTAAATCTGCCAGGCTGTCTGCATTTTTTATAATAGCCCTATAGTTTTTCGTATTGACCCCGGGCATTTTCAACAGGAAGTCATAAGGTCCAGGGTTATAGAGGTCTGCTGACTCAGCCACTGTGTCCGACTCAGCTGTGACTGCCTGAGCTGCTGCAGCTTCGGGTTCAGAGCGACCATGCTTTAGATCCAGGAAGAGGTCGGCTGTGGCGTGTGGAGAGGGGCACCAGAGTATTCGAAGTCGAGGGAAATGCAAGGTGAGTAAAGTGAGTTTTGAGGAAATATCATTGGTTGATATCTCATGACGGAAATCTGATCGGGCCATTAAGGAAAACGGTTTCGCTGGGTCGAACTCGATGAGAAGCACTGGTTTCTTGTAGTAGCGGGTCATGGAAAGACACTGGGTGTAGAGGCGACCGCTCTGCAACGAGCCGATCAGATCGCTGACGCTCTTGCGCTCGACGCATGTGTCCGGGGTCAGGATGTAGTCACCCACTTCTAGAGTGACGGGGTCGATGTCCAGGCCACGGCGGTGGAGCAGGGAGGGCAGCTCACTGCGGAACTCACGCATGTCCACGATGACTCGTGAGGGCTCTTTGGGCTGCTCCTGGCCTCCTGGTTATTGGACAAGAAATGGAAACGTGAAATAAGATATTCATGAAAACTGTTATACTTTAAAGAAAATCAAAAAATAGAGAACAAATCTAACACTTTAGAGAAAGGACTAAATTAGACATGCCTGCTTTGCGAGTGTTGGTGGTGGCATTGGCAGGCTCCAAATTTCTTGCAAGGTCCAAGTTGGTGTCTGCTCGCCCCTCCCTCTCCTCTGGGATGACCATAGTAGCCTTTTCCCTGCAGAGAAATACACATACAAGCACTAATGAGTAACAAAGCACACTTCCACAGATTTTACAGAGGTGCTAGAGAAGAGAGCAATGAAGAAAAAGTTCTGACCTGATCAGGTGCTCAAAAGCTCTCTTCTCCTTAGACAGCGCGGTCAGGTACTTCTGCTCTTCTGTCGAGCCTCCATAGATGAGGAAATACACTCTGAGAGGCTTTCCGGGTCGGCAAGCTTTGTAGATCTCTAGCTGGCGGACGAAACTGAGTTCAGCGTCGTACAGCACCACAAAACTGGGCTCGACCTCATGCAGCACCCGCGTCAAGCTGTGCGGGTCAGTGAGACCTTTCAGTGGGTGGATGACAGTCAGCGGCTCCTTTAGGACACCGTAGTAGGCATCTGATGACAAATCCAGCTTCAGCTGTTCTTCCTCCCCTTCGTCGTCCTCCATCAGTTCATCCTCATCTCCACTGCTGCCCATCGCCGCTGCTTCATTCGTCTCCTCTTTCCCCATCATCTGGGTCAGAGTCAGAGATGGACGTTTTTTCGTGTTTGCGGGTTTTCTGTTTTGTTTCTGTGCGGGCTCCTTCCCCTTGGCTCCTTTTGCGGTCCAGCCTTTGCCCCTTTTGTGAGAGTCGAGCTCAAAGGCAGCGGCTGCAGCAGAGTCCCGTTTACCAACTGTTCGGGCATACAGTCGGTTTAGCAGCTGGTCAGAGCCGTGCCTGATATACTGCTGCAGCTGGGCACAAGTCCTGTCATCACTGGCACAGATCAGCACATGACCTACAGTTGACATGACATGGCACCACAGTTAGACAGGTGTGTCCATCCTGTTATAGCCACAGTGCCTGTAAAAAGTATTCACCTCCTTGGATGTTTTCCCCTTTTATTGCTTTTATAAATAGAGCCATGGTCAATACATGAAAAATATAGAAAACAAAAAACAGATTTCAACAAAGTAACATTAATTTATTAAACATATGTAATGTAAAATATGTGATTGCATAAATATTCACCCCCTTAAAAGTGATTGACCTAATTCAAGAGAGGATCAGCCAATTTGTGCTAGAAGTCTCACAATTAGTGAACTGGAGATCATCTGAGTGTCTGAGTGTCATCTGTCATTTGGAGCTTTTTGAACAGTCTATCCATTACTTTAAGCTAACTTCACAATCTTTGCAGAAGTACCCTTTGGGGTATAAGTATCCCTGACTTCATTCATGGTCAATTCATTCATTGGGCTTACAGGCACACCAAAATCACAAGTCAGAACGGCCAGCAGGAGAAAACCTTATTCCATGTTCTGTACTCTACAAAATCAAGGAGGTTAGTTTGCCTTCACAGTATTCTCGGCAAGTACGGTATGCCTGCGTCGTGTGAATGATGGAATCTACCAAGAAGTAGCACAAGGAGCCTTAACAAACCAGGCCACCCGGAGCATGATTTTGTGAAATGTCAGTATTTAACCTGGTGACTCTGCTGGTTCTAAATTTAAATTGTAATTAAATTTGAAGATTCCATGTGCTTATATGCGTCTCCAGCGTTAGTGCTATGTACTGGACAAAAGATCAAGATCATGGTTATTTCTTGGAAAACAAAACCACCCTTCTGAAACTAAAAGCTAGTTTCCATGATATTCTGGTAATATAGTACAACATATGCAAATCCACTGAATAGAGATGACACACTGTTGACATAACGGACCTTTATAACATTTTAACAGAACTGAGCTCTGACCTGGTTCATGTTGAGAGCTCTTGTTCTCCCTCTCAATCTCCTGCAGTACCTCAGTCAGAGCCTCCCACTTTGGGCTCTTCTCCAACACAAGTTCACGCTTCACCTCTGAAACACGCACACAGTGTTTAGTAATTCAAACATATACAAAACATATACAAGCAGATAAACGTTGCTGATATCTGCTTTGAAGAACGTTGTCAGAGAGCTGTTAATGGGTCGGTTACCTGAAGCAGAAGACAACTTTTGTTTCTCTGCCTCTGCTCCCACTTTGAGTTTCTTCTTGTTCTCAGGGATGTGATACACTCTGTTCCTGGCATTTACAAACATGGAGGTGCTGGAGTCGAGGAACAACCACCCTGATGGTTACAATAACACGCACACGTAATTGAAGACAAAGGTGATTAATCACAAAAATGACAATTTTACCCCAAGTACATCCACGTAAGTTAATCAGAGCAGTTTAGTGCATCTAATTTACCTGAGTTGGATCCAAAGATCTTTTGGCTGGAGCGCAGTGACTCAAGCAGATTGAGGAAGGTCACGCAGTCGTACTGGGTGAGGTAGAGCAGGAGAACCCTCAGGACTTTCAGGTCCTGGACCAGGGCTTTGGTCTTTGCTCCAAGCTGATGCCACAGGGGGTCTAGGTAGTGACGGATGGTCTGGATGGGAGTAAGGAAAAACACAACCTTAAACATTAAACTCAAATACAGGTTATCAACAATGCATCATTTGGACAACAACAGAAGGTAAGGAAGCTTTTCCTTTTAACAAAAAACAAGTTTGGAGCCTGTTTTTCCTTGTACCTTGTCGAATGAGTTTCCTAGTGTGTTCTCCATGGAAAGGTCCTCGGCCTCCAGACTGGGGTTGTAGCGTTTGAGCTCCTTCAGGCAGGCGCTCATTATATCCAGGATGGAGCTCTGAATGGTTCTCATAGCCGGCGTCAATGAGACATGGAGCTCCACCACGTCCGGCTTGTGCCTGTCCAGTGCTGTGTTAACTGATGCTTGAAACCTGTTGGGAAGAATGCAGCCTTATCAATTAGTCATGTCTAAATGTCGGCCGTGAAAAAGGTCTAGTAAGTTCCATCATACCTGGGCCACAGGTAGAGCTTCTTAACAAAGAGGTTCCTCATCACGCGCTCCACCTGGCAGAAGCCAGAGGAGAAGGAGGTGGCCTTGTCGGTGAAGGCTTTAATGAAGCCTGTCTTGTTCTTCTGCCTGAACAGGCGAAGGATGAAAGCCTCCTGACAGGACTCAATGATTTTATGAGCACGATACACGAGGATGCCTGAGGGGGCGGTACAGAAAATTTTGTTTGACTACACTGAATGATCAGAAAAATAGAAAAAACCTGTAAAAAGTAATGCAATGCAATACCCATCTATCAAAACTGCATAATTTTAAAAGTTGTTTGATTAAACTGTCTCTATTAGGATGCAACTAACGATTATTTTCACACTGTTGATTATTCTGTTGGTTATTTTCACAGTCAGTTGCTGATCTATAAAATGGCAAAAATGCTGATCAAAAGCCCAAGATGACGTCCTCAAATGTCTTGTTTTGTCCACAACTGAAGATATTCAGTTTGCTATCATAGAGGAGTAAGGAAACCAGAAAATATTCACATTTAAGAAGTAGGAATCAGAAAATTCTAAACCGCTAACACTAATTAAATAACTTAATAGTCAACAGCCGATTGAGCAATTGTTTCAGCTTTAATCTCTATAACTTTTGTGGCTTTACTTTATGGCACATTTACCTTCATATTTATCATTAAATGCTTATTTCAAAGGGCATTTTACCCAGTAATTTGCAGGTAAATTTGAATATAAAACCGTATGATTTTTACATAAAAGAATTCTACATTCTTTGTGTTTCCCAACTTACTCAAATTTAAGATATTGGTCCACTTATTCTGTTAGTAATAAGTCAGTTTGTGAGTGACAGCATGCTCCGATGTAGTGCCACCCTTGTTTTCATTACAGGCGTCTTGAGTCTATAAATCCCCAATTCTCTTTGACTTTACATTTAAGTTGAAATTTTAATTCAATTTGAACTTTTCAGCTCTGACGTTGATCATCTATTGAGCCTTCATTTGTAAAGATCAACAGATCATTGGTTCCGTGTCCTGACAGCTCTCATTGATATTTCTAAATATCTTCTTTAAAGAGATAGCTGACATGGTGTGTGATATAACCCTTACTTACTTACCCCATGTCACATTAACTTGTCATTTACTGCACAGAACATCTTAAACTGTTATATACACTTTACTATTATTTTATAACATTTGTAGTTACCTCTCATCTTTATTTCATTTTCATGTAGCTTTATCTTTATTTATCCTATTTCAATTTTCTCTGCACTTACCTACGTGCTACGTTGTCTTTGAGCTGCTGCAACAATTGAATTTCCCCTCCGGGGATAAATAAAGGATTATCTTACTTAATAACTGCCATTATTTTCTTCTTTTTATTTAAATGGAACAACAATATTTCCCCAGTCAATGGGGAACAAACTTTAAATACAAAAAAAAAAAAAGAAGTCACAATGGTAGTTTACAACAAGTTTCCTCACCTGCAAAACTGATATTGTAATACAGGATGTGAATACAGTGATATGAACAAATATTTCTCACAAAGTAACTCAGAACTTTGTGTGATAAATAAGATACAATATGTAAAACACAACACATAATACTGTCGTCTGACCTGATATGAGATGAGCGGGGATGCGGTCAGTGAGGAAGTCAACCACCAAGATTCTGCTGGTGACAAACAGCACTCCTCCCTCAGTGTACACATTATAGCGTTCGGTGCTCTGGACGTCGCTGGTCACCGTCCTGGGCAGGTGGGTCACACCCTCCATTCGCAGCTGCTCTGTGAAATACTCCTGAGAAGGGAGGACAACACAGACAGCAATTTGTTAAACCTACTTCAGTATTGGACATGAGAGAGTATCCCATATTAGATGTATTGTGAGATATGATGCTATACAGACTCTATTGGTTACAAACAGTTTGACATGTAATAGAAGAAACAAAGAATTAATAATATTAAAAATGGCCCCTTTATGTTATGTGTCCCAGTAGGTCATGACAGTGAGTGGGCAGGTACAGGACCTGGCTCACCTAAATGGAATGCAGCCATCATTAAAGGTGCACTATGTAGTTCTGGGGAAGAAATTGTAATCAGAAGAGAAAGATCTTAATTGACTAGGCATACTGATTTTTTGTATGCCTAAACAAACTAAATAAACAAACTGGGTTTGTTTTCATGACTGAATAAACAAACTGAGGACAATACAGTTTCAAACTGTTGCTTTGTTTACATGTGACGGACCCTGCCACCTTAAAACAGTGTTCTGAGGACCTTATTTTCCTCTGAGAACAGCTTGTTTACGTTATGATTACTACCTCATTAACATTGTAAATGCTAACATGCTGAGTTTGAATTTCTTCTCCAAATCTACATAGTGCTCCTTTAATGCTGTTAAGTACACCTGAGCTTGTCCTGCCTTGACAAGTCAAAATGTCTGTGAAAAGAGGGTAACTGTTATTGTTTATGCTGTTGGAAGACTAATAAGGTGATAGTTATGTATTATTTTCAAACAGGCACAGTCTGGCAACTAATTTCAGATTTTGTCTTCATATTTTGAGTCACACTTCATCTGGTTTTATCAATTAGTAGCCAAAACGCCCCCATTAGCCTACTAACTAGCATACTAACGTTAGCTAATAAGCTTCGGGCAAGCTGAAGCGTCCACAGGAAACCTGTGAGGCCGCGTTAACCTTCGCGCTCCTCACCTGTTCAGCTGTGGTCGTGTTGAGCAGAAGGACCAAGCTCCCCTCCTCCGAGTACACCCGCATGAACTGCAGCAGGATGCGGTCGAGCCCCATCCCCTCCGCCACCACCAGCAGCCCGTCACAGCCGAACAGACCGAGAAACATCTCGGTCTCGAACTCCAGCAGCGGGCCCGCCATGTTGGAGCCAAAGAGACGCGGAAAACTCAAAGTTTCTGTCACTACGAGAGACAGAGGCTAGCGAAAAGAGACATATATCATTGTGAGACAGCCTATGGTGAGCTGCTCACAGTGTTATTCAATGTTTTGAATCTGCACGTCCGGTCACGTGACACTAAAAACAAACGAAGACTTGACTGAGAGTGACGTTTGATATCAAGGGCGCCACCTAGTGACGTGGAGGACGGTAACAGGTAATCAGAATCAAAATCAGAATCCTTTTATTGTCATTGCACGAGTGTACAACGAAATTCATGCAGCATCCGAGTATTACACACAACATAAAATAGAGTAAAAAGTGCAAGGCAAGTTAGTAAAAAGTACAAGGCAAGTAGTGCAAATGTATAAGTATAAAATTAATACAGTATAGTCTTTACAATTATTGCACATTGTCCTCGGGTGCTGTTGATCCTGCTCCTTCTTCTGCATGAAGAGTGTTTAGTTAAATATAAAAACGAAGCAGATGAGCTTTTAATCTGTTCCTCATTGGGTTTCTATGTAAATATCTCCTTTTCACATTCTCACAACAATTTAGGCTCATGGCAGTTTGAAAGAGCTTTCTTTTTGTCCTAAAATCATGTTATCATTTTTATTTGCTTCTCCAGTTTTAAAAGAGACATGTTACACTGTTTCTGTTTCCTTTCTTTTAGTCTTTTATGTTCATGTGCATGTAAAAAGTCTTGAAAGGGTAAAAAGCCCAAAGTCTGCACCAACGGGAGCTCTTTTCTCCCACTGAAAACACTGCTCCTGAAACGCCTCGTCAGTAGTTCTGCCTGGAAGCTGAAAACGCGACAGACGCGACCACAGACACTGTGAGCGGTTCTGGCTCAGGCGTGTGGGCTGACCAATCAGATCACACTAGGTATTCGGGATGCTGACCTTAAAGAGAGAGAGAGCCTCTGAGAGTTCAGCATGTGTCTCAATCCCGTTTTAGAGACAATTTCTGCCCGACAAGACAATCTTTCAAAAAACAATAAGACTGTCAGTCACGTTTTGGAACCAAACATTACATTAAAAGTTTTTAATATAATATCATTATATTCATTTTGGGCTGTCACAAAGCTGTATTGTAGATGTGTCAGGGTAATGATATCAGTATCAGACCTCCTAAAAGCTCCAGTCAAACATTAAGCCACTTTCAGTTAACTGCAGCAATGAGCGGTGCACAATCAAACAATAAAACGAGTGCATAAATGAAGGGTATGCACCGATAGCTGTGTTAGTGACAGTATTAACATGTTTTCGGGTGGATTATTTCTCTATTGCACCGACAGGAACAAAGCTGTAATATGCTTGCATAACAAAGCCTGCCAGCTGGGCTTTGTGAAACTCTGTTGTGTCAGCCCACATTTCTCAGCCGTAAGAGAAGAGGCTGAGGGGACCAGAATAGGTCTGAGCTCATGAACGACAGCAGATGAGCAGGACGATGCTGAGCCCACCACCATCCTCAACCCCAACCCCAACACACTATACACACACACACACACACACACACACACACACACACACACACACACACACACACACACACACAAACTCACAGAGGTTTTGTTACAGAGAGACATCGACATGACTCATCATAGTTTTGAGACTCCAGGCTTGAATTTATCCACTTTGATGTTTACATCTGTCACTCATCCTCTGTGTGGTGCCGACTCTGTGTGGAGCCGCATTACATAAAAACAACACATGGACCTTTGAGTTCGGCTCATTATAATGAATTATCTGGACTATAGTGTGTGTTTTCTTCATTCTTTTCACTCTGTCCTATTCCGCAAAGTTAGTTCAAGCTACCCTTCAAATGACACAGGAAACTCTTGAGTGTGTGTGTGTGTGTGTGTGTGTGTGTGTGTGTGCTAACATCACCGATCGAATCTGTTAGGAGAACTCATTTCTTTTAATATCCTGATTTTTAACAAATGAGGGGTGAAGGACTGTTGCAGGAATTAAGAAAGTATATTAATTAGAAGTCATATTTCAGTGACTCTTCCATCAATAATGAACTTCATTAATACTGTCAACAGGTGAGGGAAGAGTAATATGGAAAGTCTTAAATAGCAGAGTGAAATCACTATATGGTTAAAGTCGGTGGCCGACCTTGAAATTATGCTACTTCACACTTCTGCTCCATGACATAAGAGCGAAATGTTGAACTTTTTACTCCACTACATTTATTCGACCCCTGTAGTTACAAGTTACTAAGCACATTTTCTTTTTTTTGCATAAAAAACACACGCTAGGCTTATAAAACATGCAGTGACTTGCGGCCCCTTCTAAAAAAGTAGTAAGGGCCCGGAGACACCTGTTGACATATGTCTGTCCGCGGACCAACTTGTGTGAGCGCAGCCACATCACAACTGTTGTAAGATGCAGATCAAAGATACGTGTGTCGCGAGAAAGGGGGCGAAATTAGGGGGGTGGCTCCCTCACATTTCACGCACCTGGCCTGCATTTTGTTTTGATTCATCCATGAAACTTTACAGGTGTGTAGTTGAGACCAAAATGAAGGCCTCATTCAAGACTTGGGTGTTATCCAACCCATAAGTACTGAGTATTCATGTAATCATGTTGTAATCACTACTGATTATTGTGGGTCTTGAACATTTTAGTGTAGCTGATAATGCCTCCTGCTAATTTACTTAAACAGGATTTCTAGATGACTTTTACTTTTAATGGAATACTTTTACAATGTCGACTGGTACTTTTATTTAAAGCTGCTACAAGGAACTTTTATTTTTGTTGATTCTGGCGGCCCCTGTGGACAAAAGCTGTATGAGCAACACCACCTCATTGATCTTAATCTCTTGATCTGGCTAGCACGTGTACTTGTTTTGAAAACAAGTGAAAGACAGACACTTATTACTTATTTCTATCTTAACTTTAACACATTAACATTAACTTTAACACAACTGTTTGAAGGATCCACAGCGATGAGTTAATGTATCTGTTTTGTGGCAATGGTTGTGGAATGAAATCTCCACCAGTCTCGTTGAGGTTTCAGTTTTGGGTGTCCACAAAGTTTTGTCCATTCCCTTCCATACAATCTCACAGTTACATTTCTCACAAACTGCAGGCGTGCTGGTTTAGGAGATATACTGTACAGTGGCAGAGAGAGAGATTCATTCTTCAGCCAACATCAAAGGTGATCCTGAAGGTAGCAGAAGACGTCGGGCCCACGCTGCCTCGCCTGAGCGCTGTAGTGCCCCTGGGGAGGTTTATAGGTGCCTTGAACAGAAACTGACAACTTGATAGAAGCGAGGACAAAGCTGGAGAAAGCCCATGAAAAGAAAAATGAGATTTTACCTCAGGGGTTGGGTGAGGTCTTTGCAGTGAAGAGAGGAGAATTCTAGTGTTACCTTGAAATGCATTTGTACTCAGTTTTACAGTTGATTTAACTGTCATTCATTAACTAAAAACAGTTTCTCTGTCTAGAAGGGCTAATTTGATCTTTTTAAAGAAATGAAAAACAACATAAAACGAACTGTCACAGCATCTCATTGGTGATGTTTTGTCAAAAAAGGTCCCTTGATCACTTAAAAACAATCAAATTTTACATCTGAAGTGACATCAAGTGTGTCACAGCTACACAGCAAATGGCAGACTATACAAAGAAAATTAAAAATGTTTCATAATTGAGTTGCACAGACACAGAAATGACTCCTGGAGGATTAAAGTGATGCATTGTCATGAACGGACCTATAGAGAGCAGTGGAGTGCTGCGTTCTCACACATGTTCCTGCAGACGAGTCTACCTCAGGGGTGATCAGCTCGTGAGAAGTCCACCCAGCCTCTTCTGGGAGACAATCAGCAGCTTCGTGTCAGGATGAAAACACAATGCAGTTCAGATGGAGTGGTAACACGACGCCGTTAAGGCTGACAAGAGCAAGAGAAAGAGAGAGAGAGAGAGAGAGAGAGAGAGAGAGAGAGAGAGAGAGAGAGAGAGAGCGCGAAAGCCCTGCGGACCAAGTTTCAATAATGAAGCTATATGAGAACAAAAACACAAAGAGATGGAGGGAAGAGAGAGAAAAAGAATGAATGACAGGCTTAAGAACAAGAATGGTTCATTGCAAAGGGATAAATTGAAAATGGGAATTGGGAAGAATGAAAGGATGATGGAAGCCCACAGAGAGAGAGAGAGAGAGAGAGATAGAATGCTAACAATGCACTGGGAGAGATATGGAAAGATTGGAAAGAGAAGGACGGCGTCGACATAGAAAATGAACGGGGGAGAGCGGCAGGGACAAAGTGTGAGACTACTGGTGCATTGCTGCTTCATTGTGGATGCAGCTCCTGCCTCTGCACACCACGTCTCTCTCCTCCTTCGCTCGCTCACCATCTTTTTACCCCCTCGCAGGTAGCTACCTTCAATGCACTGGAAATTTTTACATGTTTGAATAAGCACCCCCATCACTTTTCTGTAACACCGCCACCAGGGCTCGAGTCTAAATTGAATGCTGTGGCATTAATGGGAAGGCCACAGCATGCCGCCAAATGCAGGGATATATAATGCATATCATTTTATTCTGCATTCTTCACAGCACTAAATCTGTTATCAATCTCATGGACAAGGAAATCAAATCAGTTTAAGTTTAAAACAGAATATAGTTAACAGTCAGGCTATAAGAAATATTTGGCTTCATTATTTCACTCTTGGGATGAAGGATGAAAGGGGTAGAAATGACAATAATCACCATGAACAGTCACCCTAAAGTTACATGCTAACGCTTTAAGTACGAATATCCAACAAATCAAGGTTGGTTCATTGCCAATAGCTGACAGTCATCGACCACTGAGCCCTGGAGTTGTTGGCATTTGTGACGTGAAGGGGCTGTTGTTGCTAGACGCTACATTAAGATTAACTGAGACAACATCACCATGACCCATGTAAAGCAAATCCAGCATGCTTGATTATATTAGTGGCCAACACATTCTCACTCTCTACTGGTCAAATACACCAGCTCGGTCAGTGGGGTTAAGCTTCACACGACATAGCCCTCTAATGTCGGTTTTGCATATGGAAGGCTCTGTGGTCAAATTAGCTACAAAGTGGCATATGCAATGTCCTATTAGACTTTCAAAATAAAGCTTGCTGAAAAATTATGTTTGGGCACACAAACAATTTGGTTAGGTTGAGGAAAAGATCATACTCTAGGTTAAAGTAACTATATTCACTCTCCTAACTACACAAGTTACGTAACTTGAAAGGTAAAAAAAAAAGAAAGAAAAAGTTTTGCGTGATGCTTTGACTGGTCCACCACTGTGTCTCCATGTTGGAAGACCTACCTCGTGTAGTTTGGCTGTGGTCTTGGAGGCCTGACAGGTGCAGCCGTTGTTCCAGTTATCTGTTCCACAGCCACAGTTTCCTCCACAGCGTTTGACCAGCAGACATCGAGGGAAGAAGACGGCGTTGGTGGCTCTCAGCTCCTCCCGCAGGTTCACAGAGTAGTTGCGAGGCGTGCAGCTGTACCGCTTGACATCGTCGTACAGACGGTTCAGATCCACTGTGCAGAGAGCGGAAAAGAGAAAATAGGTTTTTTGTTCTGTTTGGCCTTTTCTTTCCTCATTTGCATTTGTTGTCATGGAAACTTTACTTTATTTGTTTCAAGACACAGAAAGACATCAGTTCCTCATCAACTGGTTATTGACAAAGCTACTATTGTGTTACATGGCTTGAAACAATCAATAAAAAACAAATGTTTGTCTTTAATGTAAAAAGTAAGGGAGGGTGAGTGAGACAAAAAGCCATTTTGATTTATATTTGCTCGTCTGTTGCTTTGTATAACCATTAATAGAAATGTGTGGCAGTGGAGGGAGACTGAAGCAGGGGGAGGGAGGCAAATAGGGCAAAGTGGCTGTAATTGACACAAAAAATATGCTCAGTATTGATCGAATGAAAATGGGTGGAAGATGGGGAAGGCCTATTAGATATGAGTACAATTACAACAACAATTGACTGTAGAGGAACAGATGGAGAGATGAGTGGAGGAAAGAGAGACATTAAGATGCAGAAAGAGCGAGCACACAGCAGTAGAGGAAGCAGGGGCCCATTAATTGATTGTAGATTGAATGTATTGATTGCGGTCTTTTTCATGTCATCACTTTGGAGAAAATGATCTTGTTTGTGCACACAGGAGCTTTGTTCATTGGCCCGTTGCAATGGTTCAAAGCGCATTTCAGGAGAATTAAAGGGACTATGGGACAAGCTGACGGGAAATAAGGGACAAAAGCACGCAACCAAAAAGGGAAAACTACGAGTGCCACAACCAGCTTGATCAATATTGGCCTTTTTTTTCTGTATGTTTCACTTTGGCATCGGAGACTGAGGACAAACTGTAGCAGGTATGCATCTATTTAAATGTTTGCATGGCAAAGGTATATATGTAATGGAACGCACCATCTCCAGAATGCATATGGATTTTCTTGGATTAAGTTGTAAACTAGAGGGATGAATGCATGAGTGAAAGAGACTAAAAATGTGTAAAACAGTGGCAACCTGTTATCTTCTTCATATTCTGCAAGCTATCCAGAATGACAACAGGTGGTTTGGCAGATAGATGAGACATAAAATAGGAAAAAAGAAGAAATAAAGAATAGGAAAGAGAAGAGAGAAAGAAGAAGAGCAACAATCAGCAGCAGATTGGCTGCTCTCTCCACTGAGGTCATCAGCAGGATAATCATCACCCTGCTGTCCATACCATGAGTGGCAATTACAGCGGGCCATTGAACTACTGCTTTTACTGAAATGTCCAATTTGTAAGATAGCTGATTGTTAAGTCTCATTCCCAACTTGTCAGATACTGATGCTTTAGGTTGGTGGCCAGCCCAACCTACCAAAGAGACAATAGCAATGCAATACTGCCGTAGTTACGCATCACTCTCTCATGACCGTCTACATTTACAAAGAATACACTGTAGTTTTAAAACCTTTTTTTTATTTTAGGAATACTTAAACAAATCTCATGTGAATGTCTTTATTTCACTTGTGTGCACTGTCGTTTATTTTATTGTTGGAAAAAGAAAGGAGGTTATTCATTTAAACTGTTCCAAGAGTACAAAATGAAGCCCAGTGGAGCCTTTTAATGTTGTACCTTGTTTATTCCCCCATAATAGCTGCCTATAACTACTCACATCACTTGTTGATCACATTGTGGCTGTTCTGTGTGTTTACAGCATGAAATAAAATATGTCTTTCAGAAGCATTGTCATTCTGTAAACAGGCTCTGAAGACTTGCCCTTGGAGGAGCCCTCTGGGACCCCCCTGCACAGGGAATGGGAAGGCAAGGCCTCATTCAAACCAGCTTGATTGATGTGAATACACACTACCAATGCAGGCGAGTGCCACGGTAAACTGGATTAGTTTGGATATTTTAGAAAGCATCAGGATTTGATTCATCAGTCACCATGGAGTCTTGGATCTTGCTCTAAAAGCTGTAGTGACACTCACTTAATGGTTGCCTGAGGTTCAGAGGAGACAGCCTTGAGGATCATGGGAGGCACCCACTGGACTAAATTCAGGCGCTTCACTACCTGCAGAAACCACTTTAGGAGAGGATGAATGAACAATCCCCTCAGCAAAAGCAACACGACAAGAAGAAATCTCTGATGCGTTCACCTTCATGGTAGAAATAAACTGTCCTCTGTGAAACAAAAAGAGGCCAAAAACACTAAACTGTTCTGAGTAGTTCCTACTAACGGTGGACTCAGGATGGTTGACTCCAAAGAGGGGAACAACCGCATGTTCTCCAGTCTGAAGCCATTCAGGGCGAAACACATCAATGGTTGCCCAAGTATTGGCATCTTATCACTGTTTACCCAAGACAGAGTCCCAAAAAAGTAGGGTTAAAGTGGTCACCAATGGGTTTTCTTTGGAATATTGTTGCTCCGATCTTTGCTTTGTAATGTAATGGCTGACTACCTTTGCTCCCATACAACATTAAAGACCACAAGTGGTGTGGCGATCTTCCACCATAAGTAAATGAGTAAACTGAATGAAAGTAGAAGCAGGGTTTTTCTCTGAGGACCTTTACCAGTACCATGTCGGGTTGGTTGCTTTCGCAATAAGCAGACCTAACAAAGATCAAAGAGTCAATTACAGAGCAAAGCCTGGTTGAAATGGGGTGACCCTTTCAAAGTAGAATATTATTGAAACAAGTTCATTTGCAGTGAAGATGAATGACATTTCTTGGCCCATCGCTAGCCTGCACTAGAAGCACAATGGGCTTTTACGACCCAATACAAGAATAAATGACTTGTCAAGATCGATACTTGCAGTGAACTACAACAGTGTCACTTGCTGAGATTGGCTTCCATTGACTTGTCTTTGAGCCTTGCTTCAACAATGCAGCTATGAAAATCAGTCCTGCAGGAGAAACTACCTTAAAATCATGTCATCCATGTTAGTATAACAATGACAAAATTTGCTTGACGTGCAGTATTGTGTGTGATTGAGAGAACTCAAAGGGAAGTGCAGTGGGGTCAAGGGAAGCCCTAATGGCATTGATAATCAATAAGCAATTGCTCACCAAAAGATCTTTGCGGTCGGGGTTTCCACTTGTGACATAAAGCATGTGGGAAGCCCGATGAACAACAATGAAGAGACAGAGAAAAGAGCAGGGGATGTGATCATTTGCTTTGGCAATACAAAGAAAGTGAGAGAGATGAAGGTGGAAGCTGCAGTATTCATCTTGACAGCGCTGATTGTCTCCTTATCGAAGTGGTAAAACAGCACATATTTACAGGCAGTGTTTTCCTAATAAGATTAGATACAAGAAGGATGTAGAAAAGAAATGCAGCAAATGAAAGCGACTGTACTGTATGTGCTCTTGTATGTGAGGAGTCTTACGTGATTGCCTGCTCCTCTAAAATCCCATCCCGCGTGCTGTCTTAGAAAGAGTTGCTGTGAGCACATCCGCTATTGTACAGTAGGCTAAATGAGAAGGGGATTATGTCTGCATTTGTGTTATCAGGCTAAATGAGGACAGCAGTGTCAGCCAGTGCACCTGTGTCACGTTTCAAATATAAAAAGAAAAACAGAATTTATTGGTGTATTACTTCAGATGGAGATGTAACATTTGGGTGAAAATAAGTTAGCACTCCTGTGCTTATTTGAATCAACAATGGTATTTTTTATACAAATTGTGAAAACCGAAATTACATAATTTGCTAATGATTGACTTGGCCTATTCAATTGATTTCTGATAACAAATAAATGTACTGTACATCATAGTTTAAAGTCCTATGGACTTCTAAAAGAAGGCTATTCACTGAATCATGCAAACCACCCTTGGTTCTATTTAAACGCAATAGTTGTAGCACTGCTATAACCAGATCATCATAGCTACAGAAGGATACTAAAGTGTTCTACTCTGCACCAACTACTGTACTCTTTGTGCATCTCATCTGTTGCCTTTACATAAAAACACCCAAGACACCGTCAATGAAAGGTATAACAATGGTGCGAAATGTAAGATTTGGCCACCTGTCGAAGGTGTTGCAAACAAATGGGGGCAGCACATCACCAGCACATTACCAAAATCACTGGCTGTAGCTATTAGCTGCCACTGCCTAGCTAGCTATATTACATCGTTTTACGAAGAGTTATCAAGGCAATAGAGACTTGAATTTAGAAAGTCCAAGGTTTTATTATCTGTTAAATAAGGAAAACAGGTGTCACCATTTTGACTTCCTTGACATTTGTGAGTTCATTTTGTTTATTTATTAGACTAAACAAGATGAGAGAGACAGGATGGGCTAGCGCCTGCTGATTAGCATGCTGACATCAGTACTGTAAATATCTTCTGCAACACAATACATAACACAGTTTACAATTAATTTCTTGATATTCTGCTGATTTTTAAAGGACTCAAACCTAGTTTTGTTTTTGAAACCCTGGTATTGACCTTGAACCTTAACTTAAACATACTTTAAGTCAACTTTTCAATCTTTTATAGTGAAATTATTTTATGGAACATATTACATATATAACCAATAAAGATAGTATTTAAATTGTCATAATAGTGTCTCAATAACAAGCTCTTAAGCTTTATGCTGTATGAATACAAAATAGTGAACAGAAGTGCAATCCATTTCGTCCTTCAGGATAAAGCAAATTAATCTCTTGCTAAGCCGTCAGAATGATACTGGATATGCAGTGGTTTATTAATGATGTATTAGCCCTATCTACATGAGAAAATGCACAATTTATTTATTCATGTATCTTTGCAGGTCAGCAAACTACCATAACTAACTTTCTAGGCGAAGGTGAAACATGGAGGCGGTGTTCAGCATTACAAATTCATCTCATCCTCTAGTGCAGACCCAGTATTCTGACACAGCTCACAGCCAAATCACAAAAACACTTTTTTTCCTGCATCTCCTTTTTTTGCGAAAGGTACAGATGACAGAGAACCCATCATTTCTCTTTTCATGATTTAACCGAAGAGCAAAATGACACGCGGCACATATCTCTGACATTCTTAATGTTTGTTTACATCTCCTGAGGTGATGCAAGGCTTGATGTGAAGGAGCTGGAACCTTCTATGATGCCTTTTAACACTAAACGCAGGGGACAACAGGCACTTACGCTTACGTTCAGGAGTAAACTGCATGTTTATGCTGTATTAGTAAAGATATAGACACAGGTCGTGTGTGCGTTGGCTTGCAGGGCTGAGTTTGTGTCGTTTTAAGGGGAATAAGTGTAGTCTCAGAAAAAAGCAGTGTTGCGGAACCTTGTCAGGGAGTGCGGGGGAGACAAAGACAGAAAGACTGAGAGCAAGCAACGCTGCGAGAATGACTGTGTCACTCACACGGCCACTAACGTGAAAAAAAAGGTGTAGCATCTGTGCATGTGAAATGTACAGATATGATTCTGCTCTAATGTTTGTATAAGTATGTTTTTGTGTTAATTTTATTCATGTGTGAGTGACTCTGACTTAAAAGTGTCCCAATTAACATCAGGATCAGACTCTGTGTCCTTCATGGTAACAAAGGTGGATGTAAGCTTTCTGAGTGCGTGTGTGCGTTCGTCTTAATGAAAACAAAGCTAAGCTGCTGACTGCGGCACATTTCTGCTCCACTGCACAGGTTGAATTTCCAATTAGAGAGCGCTGCGCCGGTACAGTATATCAAAGACCCGCAGCACCTATGCACCTCTCTGTAGTGCTGCAACATGCACAAACTCCCCCAACACGTGGAGCCTTTTCATGCCGGCCGAGCACACACATGCACGGATAAATAGAGATAGATTTGCTGTCAAGCACAAATATTTACTGAGGAACAGGAGAGCCCTCAGGTAGAAATGAGAGAGCGATACAAAGCACAGGTGAGAGAGATGGGGGCGAAAGCACTCTGGTTTGTTGCAAGCTTCAGTGTTTCTATACACTAAACAATCACACGCACACGCCTGAACAAACGCTCCCACGTGTAACATGTGTGTGTAATAAGCACTCTCTTAAGGACAAGATGTATTGCCTCGGTGACTTAAGGTTGTTGACTTCACAGTAAAGAAATACCCTGAACTTCTGGTCCTGTGTCACCTTAAATGTGTCACTGACTCACTTTGAGACCTACTTGAGGCAAATTGCTAATTTTGATGATGCAACCACATATTCAGGCTACGGTGTGTTGTTGCATCGGGAGTTGTTTTCCTTTTTCATCATGATCTTTTATGTTAAGAAAAATGGGACTTCTTTGATTTCCATACACAGGTCTTTCAAGTTCAAAAAGTATTTTCACATACGAATTTATCTAAATGCTCTTCTCATCTAAATCTTTTCCCCATTTGTACTTTCACCTAACACGTTTTCACTCCCCTCTAATCAAATATGGCAGCACGGTCGGTGGACGTGATGGACTATGGACCATGATGCTTTCCCTAACTCATTAGCATCAGCTTTTGACGTTAATGGTGCTGCAGTGGTGTTAGAAATTACACATATGCAAAGTCCAGTTAGACTTTCAAAATAAAGCTTGCTAACTAACATTTCACATATGACATATTATGACTTCTTGACTGTAATCTAAAGTGTTTGTTCCACTACAGACTAGATGGCAGTTTCAGTTGCAATGTGTGTTTTCACTGACTGTCACCTGCACGATATTTGAATATCAGGTAGCAATGTGGCTACTGAGCTTTCTGTATAGCTCAAAAAGTGAGAATGGGCCTCCTGCTGGGTGGGTCTGTCTTGGTCAGCACAAGGCAGCACGCTCTCCCCTCCTCTCTATCACACCAGCTACCAACGACTGCACCAATCTGCGACGAAATACTGTGAACGCAGCAGAGTCGCTGAGGATCGCCATCTGCAGCACAATAAAGCGGGCTGAGAACATCGCTGCGTTCATCTTCCCGCATAATCTTTACTTATACGACATGTCACTGTCAGCACTCTGGCCTCTCATTATAATTAAAAAAAATATTTTCCCCTAAAAAAATGGAAGAAACCTAAAGGCAACAGAGGAGGGATCACAGGAGGGACAGACATATATCCATTTCTGATTATTTACTGCTGCAAAACTGAAGGACATCTATGTTTTTTTTTTTTTTCTCTGCACATCCTGAAAGACTGTGATGATAATACATGTGTTTAAGATGATGATAGTTGGTGATGATTTGTTTGTTCTGGGTTGTAAAACTTGGAGATCTTACCTTTATTATGTCTACTCGCCAGATGATAGGCCCTGGATCTATAATGTATGTGTGTCTGAGTGTAGATGCTGTCCAGGTCCTGTCTCCAGGTGTCTGGGTTCAGGGATCGGAGAAGCTGTTCGACAGTGTCAAAGGCAGCTATGGTCCGGTCCAAGTCCTCCAATGAGAAAGGAACCTCTGTGACTGCTGCTGGCATCTGTCCTCCACCATCGTCCTGCAAAGAGTAACAGCAGTATTCACAGATAGGACAGGCGCCTCTACAGCTGAGGAAACTTAAGTTAACTTTTCTGAACTTGGTGAAATCCTTCACAGTGTTCTTGGTGGCTTACAGGGTGCATATTGTATTGTTCCCGCTGTAATTACAGCATGTGCTGTGGTTAGAAAGGATATCCAAGGACTTATTTGAAGATTTAGAGAAGTCAAGAGACATCGACAACCTTCAAACTGCCACAAAGACACAAGGAACAATGAACATAAAGGCCAAAGTGACTCATGGTGACTCAGATTCTTCAAACACAACCAGTCATTTCAGAGATCCCTGCTAAACATTTCAAACAGAGCTTTTAGTGAAATGCAATCATTTTCAAGGAGATGTCTTGACCTGATGTCAGTCAGTATTCCCTTCTTTAGTTGTACTTGGCTTTCTTTCAGCAGCTGTGATGCATTTCAGTGATATAAAACAGAAAAAGGGAGAAATCTCCATATTTGAGAGCCTGAAAACAGCATTTTCTGCAATTTTTTTCTAAATTACTTTCAGGCGTAACTGCACCAATTTTACACTTAAAAGTGTGTTTGTGGAGTTCTAATGCATTTGGTGCAACTGAAGAGCTGCCTCCAGTGATGTCACTCAGTGACTAAGGTGCCTTGTGGGTAATATAGGTGCCAGGTTTTATTATCAATCAATAAGTTGACTAATCGTTGCAGCTCTGGTCTTGAAGCAAACCTGGGTGTGAGATTGAGTTTGACTGTGCTAGAATGCTCGCAATTATTACATGCTTGAAAATCTGCATTTTAAGTTAGTCTGAAATTGAAGACATTTTCTTTCTCAAACCTTCATCTGCTATATTATTTTAAAATGGGATGAGGAAAGCAGCAACATATCACAGATGATTCCTAGGTGGCCCAATCTCCCTGCTGCAGGCTATTCATCTAGCTGGGAGGTGATTGCAATCAAAGTCTTATAGCATGAGGGGCTATTATGCCTGTGACTTTAGCTGCCATAATCAGTACTGACTTCCACATGGGTCAAAGAATGAGGGTAAGTGATGGGAAGATGCTTATGGAGGGAGACTCGGAACTGAGAAACTGAAGTGCACCTCTGAGACCTAACATTTGTCAGCATATATTGTAAGAGCTTCGATACAGTGGCTTAATGAGTATACGTTACAGTGATGACTTAAGTGCTATTACGTGATTCTGACTCAACGGAAGCTTACTTTTCGATTGAAATTTGTATTTACGTTCACTATAAATTGTTGTTTTTTTTCTATTTAAAAATGAAAACGAGCACAGCACTGAGGTATTCATCGTTCTGCTGGATGAATCTTACTGTTTTTCTCAGCAGTGTGTAACATTTACCTTCATGAATTCCACATGAAATGACCAAAGCGGATAGTTGTTCAGAGCCTCATTTGAATATAAAGCGAAGAGGCCATCAAACTGTATGTCACGCACATCTCATCTGCACTGCCAGTGACACGTCGATATATATACGCGGCAAAACATACGCCCACGGCCTATTATTATTAATCCATGCAGAAAAACTGCCACACAGTTCGACGCACACTAATTATCATGGTCACGTATGTCACTGAACCCCACTGCTCGTACACAGACACACACAAATTACACTGATGTTCTTAGGAAAACATTAGTCCAAGTAAGCATGTCATTTTACATGTCAAGCTTCATGCATATTAAACAATACATACATGCATGAGTGTATTCTGTGCGTAGGTGTGTGTTTCGCCTATGCAAATGGACCATATGTCACGTTAAATAGTGCAGCCAGTGTCATTTAAAGGATGCGCATATAAGATTTTCAGTCAAAAATGAACCAAAATGATCAACCCATTGTGAGTAAATAACAGTTTTGGCATTATGTCAAAGATGTCTGTGTGCTGTGTTGCAGAGATATCTATTGAAGTTAGCATGCTAACCAGCTAGCTCTTTCACACTTGCCACTACCTCAAGACGTAACAGTCCAATAGGAAACAACAGCTTGCTTACTAGATAAATGCAGCTGCAGTTAGCGGTTACTCTGGTGATATGCTGCCCCCGATTGCTTGGTGCATTAATACGACGTATGATAATATTTGTGGTGACGGGGTTGGAGGGCAGGTAGGTGTTGAAATACCATATAAACACATGCTCCATACATGAAGGTTATTTCAAACTTTGAAATTAAATTGTAATAACCCCAATGATGGTGATGACATTTTCCTGTTGATGTGCATTTCTTATGTTGTACAAAACTATCAGGATACTACTATATGGATTTCTTCAATTTAATGGTTAATGTGTGAGTTCTGCTCCTGCCAAAAATATCTCTTATCATAACTGAGGTCAAGCCTGAGTATTTACTGTTAAAGGAGACCTACGTGTATGCACAAATAGAAGCTCCTCTCTCCCACAGAAAACCCTGCTCCTGAAACGCCTTGTCAGTAGTTCCGGCTTTTAGATTTATAGAGACTGAGTATGTGGGAGGAGGGGCCTTAAAGAGACAGGTGTTAAAAACAGAGTGTTTCAGACGGAGGGGGAATACAGTGCTGTAGTGCTGGACAGTGTGAGTGCTAAAGCATGTAAACATATTCTAGTAGTAACCAGAAGTAAAATTATGAACCTGAAAATCGGCGTTATAAAGGTATCCTTTAATTCTAGGATTTTACATGTGTTTAACTATGCATGACTTACCGACATGGGCATGGTGACTGCCTCCCAGTTGGTGTTGGATGCAGGCAGAGGAGTGTCATACTGCAGGAATGGACAGCAGAAATAACCAATCAGCAATTGATCAACTGAGCAGACAATGTACGAGAAACCACACTGAAGGGAAGAAAAGGAAAGATGATTAATGAGTGAATTAAGTAACTATTTTGTGTTTCTTATGAAGTTGGTTTGGCACTTAAAAAAGGTGCAGTCACAAAGCTTTACAGTTAGTGGTAAAAGCAGCTTGATAATAAACGATTGAGGCTATCAAGTACAATAAAACTGATGCAAGTAGTCCAAAGGAATCATATTCTTGTTATAATCAATGTGACTTGTGTCACCACAGACATCTATCTGGTGTGGACTGCAATTTACCTTCATTACTTCTCTTCTTTAATTTCTCAGACACATTTCTACATTTACACAGAGCTACTTTCAGTGATGTTTGAGGCCAGACAACAACAGTAAAACCACATGAAAAGGGTGAGAAAAAGATCATGATAATCCTAAAGCCTAAAGCCTACAGCTATCGCTGCTGTTCCCTTCCTTTGTTTACTTTTCAAACACATGCCTTTAAACATAGCTTGTAGAGACAAGGTGAAGCTTCACATATAATCTAAGGTTATCCAAGACATTCAGGTGTCTGTCTGTCGAACTGATGGACTGTCAGCATGTCAGGAAAATCCTGAAAGAATTTCCAATGAAGCCCGTCACAGCATGCCTGTGTGTGTGTGTGTGTGTGTGTGTGTATGTGTGTGTGTGAGTGAGAAATCAAACTCTGGTCAAAGCATGTTTAGGTGATAAACACTCATCAGATTGACATATTTAGCACACATGCACACATTCTTTGTCTTTTTCCCTGCATCTTGCACGCACACACACATCACCCTCTTGACTACACACACATAAAATCTCCCTGGCTATCGAATCCCTCTCCTTGAAGAGTCTTAAATACCATCTCCGGTCAATATGGAACAGTTAATCTGTCTCAACCACACTTCAAAGACACAGTGCCCTCACTTTGCTTCGGTGTGTGTGTGTGTGTGTGTGTGAGCAAGTGTGTGTCTGCTAATGTAATAGAGCTGACATTAAAGCCTGTCTGTGTGCAAAGGTTTTTGTTTAACAGATTCTTGCATTCTTGTGGCCTTTGGATAAATGTACTCATACACGTAAATGCAGGCCCGAACCAGCTGTGAATGAGGTCAGAAGGTTTCCTGTAAGTGTGTGCGCGCATGTGTGTTTGAGTAAATGCATGTTTACAGATTCTTGGTCTCCTTTCCTTTTAAGGTTAAATTCTTGATTTCAGGCGCATCTGGGCCACTTAATTGGGTTGTAAAAGAGTCGAAGAGACAGGGGATGAGGGAACATGTGGAGGGAGGACTGGAACCCTTCTGAGCATATACAGACAGTTACCTGCCAACTACAGCACCAAACTCTCATGCTCTCACAACTCATATCCCAACATGACTTTTTTTCTGTTTTTTTTATAAGATGTCTTCTCTTTGGGTGAGAATTGAATATGCAAACATTTGCACTTACTGAAAAGAGGAAATAGATTAAAACTCATCGCAGGTTTATGTTTTGCTGCAGGTTGGTTTATTCATTCTGGACGGAAAATTATAAATTGTTGCCTCCGAGTTCTTCTGGGTTTTAATGTTCACACTGACTTATTATAATCGAGTCAGGAGGAGTGAGTCAAGTGTTCTGACTGGTGGCTCTGTGGGGAAATCAAATTCTGGTGAAAGATAGCAAGCCATGCTGCACTTTACTTATTTAACAGAAAAGAGGCATCTTACACTTGATTATTAGCATGGATAGTTACTGTGTCACTGGTATGTTTCCCTCATTTCTTATTGACAAACTGCAAAGGTATTCCACTTAATTTCTAAAAATCTTCTTCACTTCCATAGTTTAATGTGCAGCGTGCATTCGTGCTACTGTGCTGTCATTACCAAATCATCCTGCATATTTATAAATGTAGCGTAGCCTATATAGATCACTTCCTTTACATCTACAACACATGGATTTAATAGCAGCTTATTTTCTTAACCCATGCCAATGTCACATCTTCTATCAAGCTAGACTGTGGATGGTCTGTTTTGCCATTACACCCCAAATCAACCACGCCACAGTGGACTGCGAAACATAATTTAAAGTGGTCAGTGGTGGTTTTGTTATGCACTGGAGTTTGATTGACAGAAGCGAACCATTGTTAATTTTATGTAACATTGATAAAGGTGCAATATGTAAGAATTTTAGCTCAAAACATTCACATATTAACTCAAAATATGAACCAAATGTGAAGAAATTTGGCATGTCAGAGACGTCTATGTCTTGTGCTGCAGGGGTATCTACTATAGTTAGCATGCTGTCCAGCTAGCCCTGGGCCTGAAAAACTCCCAGCGGTGCATAACTTTTGTGCTAGGGGTGTAAACACAACACTACCCCAGTGGTCGGGCTAGCTGCACAGCTAACTTTGCAAACTCTAGCTTCAGTCGTGGATTTATAAACAACAAACAGTTGGCAGTAACTCTGGTGATATGATGCCCCTGTTTGTTTGGGAGACCAGTTCTTACATATTTCACCTACATATCTACGACTCCTACAGCCTCTACTTTAAAAAGTAGTGTACAGGACTGACAATGATCTTTGCTGGATGGTGCTTGTCACACCGCGAAAAGAAGCTCATCCTGTAGGTGTATTGTTTTTGAATGTAATTTCCTTCACATTCTATGAGCCAACATTTGCTATAGAAGCAGACAATTTATTTCAGACAGTGGTGAGAGTGAATTCACTGGTGGTGAGGGAACACATTCTTATTTACAGTAGCAGTCTAGTGGAGGGGACATCAGGGAGCTGCCCTTTTCAACCTCCATTTTGTACAGCTGGACAGTGAAGCAGCTGAGGATTGAGTGTGCGGTAGATGGTGAGGAAGGCGAGGGCATTTCCCTGTCGACTTTTACTTCGCATGACCAGTTAGTGTCTTGCCAGAGGGCTTTTTACTTTGTAGATAAATCTCACCAGCCACATTTTTGCTGTCTCATCTGTGCCTCAGTCTGAGATAATCTTCAAGTTGAAGACATTAAAATGTAGATCAGTGGCTGATCTTGTTGTTCCTGAAGTTTGCTGTGATAATTCTGGTCCTAATATGCAGTATATTAAAACATATCACACAATGCTGGTTTAATGTTTCGTCACATCCCTTGGAATATCCATTACTTCAGTCTGTATGGAGAGCACACATGTTGAATGACTCATGGGATTCTGAGAAGTAACTCGGATCATATTCCTCAATCAATAGTCTGTTCCCGCTGCACCTGGCTTAGCAACACATCACAGGAATACCGAACCAGAATACTTTACAACTGCTTGTATGATCCCAGACAAGTGAAATCAATACTGGAAACAAACAAACACAAGCAGAGATTAAGTCCTACAAAGACAATCTAAGGGCTGTGTCTGTTCACAGTAAATATAATGAGGCTGATTTGGCACTTGTGGAGCGTTTCTTTGAACATTAATAACCAAATAGCTCCTAAAATGTTTATCTTATGCAATCAAAAGCTCTCATTACTTCATGTAAGACTGCACTGCAGATGACAAATCACATCCTTTGAAAAACAAAAATTCAAAAGGATCAAAGAATAATGATTTGGGCAAAAACAAGTGACATGAATAATGAGAAGGTCGCTGTTCGACTGCAATTTTATAAAGGTCAATTCAGGTTCCAATCTATCGAGACCTACACAAACTTTCTTTCAAAGAGACGCAATCCAAAAAAGATCTAAGGAAAAGGAGATCCAATCTAAAATGTGGTCGACCTGATTAGACCCCTTGTTTTGTCCCCTTTCAGTGGCTCATATGTGGATCAAATCCAGATGGCTATAAATTCGATTGTGTTTATACTTATTATATATTGTATGTGTCTCCATTAGTCTTGTAATACAAAACATTTAGTATCAAGAGCTGTTGCGGCCATATATGTTTTAATATGCGGCAATATATGATTACATACATGCATCCTTAGATATATGGATATGTAGTTTTATAACCTATATGAAATACCAATAGTAACATTTGTATATGTACGTATATTAAAGAGGACTTATTGATGTTTTTCTTTTTTTTCCTTTGCTTCAGTGTGTTATATATGTTCTTGGCATGTTAAAGGTCTTGAAAGTTTAATGACAGCTCATCTCTCCCACTGGAATTACTGGTCCTGAAACACCTCGTCATTTCTGATGACAATTCTGGGACTTCTTGACATCACACTGTGTCAGCGAGTCACACTTTTGCACAACATATGCCTATATTCATGGTAGAAGTGAGGCTAACTGGAAGCTGGAAACATCACATGGCTCAGGTGTGTGTGAGCTGACCAATCAGAGGAGGGGGGCACCAAAGCATGAAAATCTATTCTCGCAGTAAGACAAAATAAAATTATAAACCTGAAAATGAGCATAATATGTCTCTTTTCAAAAATGTATACAAATACATATATGTAATAAGAAATTACATGCAACACATGTGCCAAAATATGTAATTTACATACATAAACATGGGCTGGACATGTTGATTTATGAAATTTAAAATGTTTTTTATATATGCTTTGCACATATATGCACATATATTGCATTTGCGTATGGGCTGATTTTCCCGGGCTTCATGCAAAACTGCATAAACCTCACTCTAGCAAAGCAAGTATTGGTGATGCTCCTGAAGCTGTTTGTATCGGCTAAATATCATCCGTGGAAGAGTAAATGGGCACTTAAGCATTTAATAGTTAGCCAGCTACTGTAACAGCCTAACACAAACACAGATAACTTGCACTGATGAACTAAGAGGAAGATAAGTGTTTGGCCGGTCTTTACGACTCTTATCGACAGCGCTCCCTCAACACAACAGACAAATGCTACAACATCTTTTCATGCCCTGTGTATTACCAGAGGTGTTGAAATTGTTAAAGACTCTTTTCCCTCACACTCAATGAGATGGAAAGAAAACGGAAAGACAGATTCATTAACACCTTTTCATTATGTGGGTGTAATGCGTTGCAAACCGGCCACCGCGATGACTTGAATGTCTAGATTTCAATCAGCTTCTAGTGGAACCTGAAAACATTCATACTTACCATTTTTGAGGTCAAGTAGCCACCAATCCATCTAAGACCTATGAAGTGCTTAAATCTGAAGAGAGAGACCGTCAGCGCTGCAGTGGCATGAATCTCCAATAATTAACAGTCAGCCATTAAAGGTCGTAAAGACCAGCGACAAATCATCGTTTTCTGCATATAAAACTCGACACTCTCCGTTTAGCCTCAAAGGACACATTGTGCCCTGCTGACCATTTCTGAAACACATGTGATCAGATCTGACAGTGAGTCTGCAATCCAATAAGGACTATAGACCTAAAACATCTGGCAAAGAATGAAAACCTGTCCAGACCTGGCTCCACTTCAGTCCTGGGTCAGGTTTTGGTTACTAAGATCCTAGAAGAACAGTGAAGAGCTCTAATCAAAAAAGGCAGAGACTTGATTTGGAGAAACCCAACACATGGATTTGAAACATGGCAGAGGTTTAGTGGTGACAACGTGTTTCGTTTTGGTCTTTATTCACTGTTTTCCCCGTACGCTTCCACTCCACCTTTCTCTCCATCAACCCTAACGCTGTTTTACTTTCCCTCGTGGTTCTTCTTCTGTCCAGTCAGCCTCTCAAAATGCCTCCCCCTCTCCCTCTCTCAGTCTGCCTCTCTCAGCTCAGGTTGTTTTAGTCATTAGCTGACACGCCGATACCATCTCAGACACCTGTTCTCTCCTTCCAATGGAGCTTCTCCTCATTCTCCCTCGGCCTCCTTTCCCCCTTGCCGCCGCCTCTCCTCCTCCGTCTTATCTGTTCGACAGGTCTGGAGAGAACAAATTAGACCTGCTAAATTAAGCCACACACACAGCTCCAGTCTAGCTGAAGGCAAGCTGTGTGTATGTGTCTCAGTGTGAAAAAGATGGAAAGACAAGAGCGTGCGCTCAAGCACCGGAGCTCTTTGAAAAATGGGTAAAACGGATCAAATAAGATAAGCCCCAAGAGCTGGATTCTGTTTAAATTGTACTGAGGTGTGATTGTTTGACCAGAGGAGGAATAACAAAGGGTGCGGAGGAAGCGGAGACAGGGAGAAGCAGTGAGAGTCTGAGGGAGAGAGATAAGGGAGTTATAATTTGAGGTACTTTTACTTTGTTGTTATTATGTTGGGTTGAATGAGGTGAAGCTCCTTCCTAGGACTCATCCAGCTCAAAACATACAGTTTATGGTTGTGGGATTTCTCTACTGACCTTACACGGTGTGCCAAGAAAATTATTAGTTATTTTATGTTTTTGTCAATGCTTTGACAGTACATCACATGTACACCTACGTATGCATACGGAAAATGTGCCGTGCTTAGTCCGCTGTCCCGTACACTTAAAAAGACCTCCAGCTTAACCAGCTACAGCATGGGAAAGAGACTCAACAATCAACTTTCTTAGATATTGAACTTTTAAAATGCTGCTTACAAATTAATGCATCAATAACAATGCAGTAATATATATAAAACACTAGACAGTGGTCATTCTGCATTATAAATACTGTTATTTTTATTTCTCTACGTTTTGAAGTGACATTTTGAAAGATTTTTACTTGTAGTTGAATATTTTTACAATTGTGACATTGTTTCTTCTACTTTAAGCACAAAGCATGATAAATGCTGCAGCGCTTGAGATATACTTTATGTTGAACCACATATTCCTGATGACAACCGGCTGCGTCATGAACATACTCGTTCATAGACTTGCCTATATACTACATGTGTTGCCAGAGGATACCGCTAGATGTTAGCCTGTTGCCACTATTGTCGCTGACATGCCTACTGATTCCTAAACTTGTCACAGGCCCATATTGGCCCTATGCTGCTCCTACTCTTCATGAGCATTTTGCATCTGACGGACGTGTAGCGTTAAATTCAGATGCAGGATACGCGAGCCAGCCCTCATGCGTACCTGAATGCATTGTGTAAAGCAAGTGTATCTGTGGCCTTGTGCTTAGTGATGATTACTTCATTATGCTGCACATGGATGCTGTATTTCATTTTGACTCGATACCTCAAACACTGTCCTGCTGCCATAAACATTAGTTAGCATACCAAATGTATATCACTCCGTGGCTAAAAACTTTGTCCCGAACAAATGCACTATTTGCTCCAAAAACAACAATGCCCAGCTGTTTTAGGAAACTGCTGAGCCCATTTTGATTAATGAAGGAATTGCATGGACTGAGAAAGTATCACCAACATTGGTTGGTCCTGGTCTTTCCATTGGGATTTGCTGACAAAAAGAAAACGGAAGCCAAATTCTTCAAGGCGATGAGCATTTTTGGTGGTGACTGTGGAAAGTGAAGGATCATCTGCAAACACAGCATGTCTCTTTCTCTCTCTCTCTCTGTCGTACCCGTCTGTGCCCCCCCCCACACCTCTGATAATACGCGATGCCACCAGTTCAACCCCGTCTGTGATGCTTTGTCTCTTTCCCTCTCTCCCTCCTCTGCTCTCATAAAAGGCGAAGCCCGGGAACATCTTTAAATGCCTCTCTGTCTCTCCGCTGCTCTGTCTCTTCCCCTTTCCCCTCTGATTATAGGGTGGGAGAACATCTTCAAAATCAGAGTCCCTCTCTTTCTTCTTTCCTCCCCCTGACAGAATGACAAAGCTAATCTCCTTATCCGTTCCTTTGACAGCCTTTAAAAGAACCTTCTCTCATCATCCCCCCTGCCCTCCTCCCCCTATCCCCCCCATCGCTCCTCTGCTGTCGAGTGGACGCGTCAGAAAAGAACAGTCGGCTAATACATTTTGGCATTTTACCGACATTGCTACCAGATCCCACCTCTCCTCCTTCCTTTTATCTCACCCCGTCATCCCATCTCTCTCTTTTTATTGCCAAGTGGAGGTAAAAGAGAGGTAGAGGCATTTCACCTGGAGTGTTGCAATGATTCTCAGGCTGAACCCAGTGTGACAAAAGAAATACTACAAAACCTTAAGCTGTGTCCCATACAACATCTCTCATAATTAATTGTCAGCTGTGTGTGTGTGTGTGTGTGTGTGTGTGTGTTACAGTGTGTGTGTGTGTTTGTCTCAGCGAAAGAGCGCGGCTCACCAGCAGTGAGTAGTAGACTTTGAATCCTGGCTTTGCAACAAAGTAGTCATCAGACTTGAAGGTGACTCTGAGCTTGTTGGTTTTGGAGTTGAGACTAGGCGGTGCCTTCTGCCCACACCAGCGACCCCAAGTTATTGTGCTGGTCTCCGATCGGTCCTCCACTTCAACAAAGTCATACCTGTAGTGAGAGAGATGGAGAGGTGGATGAATGAGTGGGAGGGAAAACGGAAGGATGTCAAATAACAGTGATGTCAAGAAAATAGACGTGACGTGGAAAAAAGCAAAAGCAGTGTTAAACGTGAGTTTTATTTTTGTGGTTTTCATCCTGTGGGGATTTTGGTGACAACAACATTGCACTCACTAATTTACTGTCTTTGGTGATGAATTCAGTGACATTGCTCAAAAATGAGAGAACAAGAGCAAAATGGCAACACCCTGACCAAACTCTTGGTCCTACTGTATTTACCATAATTGTCTGCGCACAGGGTTTTCCCATGCAATTCAGGATTATTACTAGGGAGTACTACGGTCAGGTTTTTTTTACCCGATCCCGATCCGAGTCCTTTAATATTTAGTATCTGGCGATACCGAGTCCTGATCCGATACTTAGCCTTAACTAAAAATTTCCTGGATAATACAGCTGCATTAAGAAAAAAAGTACCTGCATCCAAGCTGTTCCTTAATAGATTTTTTTATTTTGTTGAAACAAAGTATAAACTTTCATATGGCTCTTTCTTATTCTGCATATGCTACTGCAACATTGGCCTTCCTTGCATTAGCAGGTGAGTCTGTGACGCTGCACTGTGACAGCAGACCCTCGTGTACAGCCAGCTGAAGTGTGTGTGAGACGCAGCCCACGCTTGGTACCTCCATATCCTCTATTGCTTTTTTTATATTCCTTACATTGTCACGTAAAATGACGTGGACGCGTTGCCTGTCTATTTCACACGTGTTCAGCATCTCCTCGATTGCCTGTTTTACATGCTTTACTGTATGAGAACCAAGAAACTAGTGTGCATACCGGCACATTCTAACTCGAAAGTGGAGTCAATATAATGTAATTCTGAGATGGTTGAGCATACCGGGGATTCAAAAACTCCAGATGAGCTGGTTATCCAGAGGGATAAATTCAGTGTATCTCTGTAATATTTTTGGCCATGTCGCTGTCTCAAGGATATTTCTCTTTCCTTTTGAAAGTATCCCCGAGTGTTTGCTGCTTCAGTGACTTTGCCTGTATTGCTTGAGTGACCTCGTTGTATTCTTTGAGTGTTTGTTTTTATATGCCATATCAAATGAGTAGTATTAAATGCAGCTCTGTGAAACGGTCATATTGCAGATGTTACATGTCGCCGTTGGACTACTTTTGCTTTCTAATTCAAGTTATTTCCACACTGCACACATCGGATTGGGACATCCCTAATTATTACAATCATTTTTGGTATGTTGTCTCGCAGTTGATTGTTTAAATTCATGTTCTTGCTGAGAGTTAAATGAGAAGCTCAGTACCACTCTCATGTTCCTATAGGCTAAATATGAAGTTGGTGGCAGTAGCTGGTAAGATTGGCTTGACATACAGATGAGAAGGAAAGCCTTCACTACAGTTTGCAAGATTAAGTAGAAATTGCCGTTTTTGCGATCTGGGCCCCCCTGCAGTTTCTGAGTACAACACCACTGTAACACCAGATCTGTAACACTTTGTCAAATGTAATGTAGGTGCTAACTACAAACTAAACTCATTAAGTCATTACAGTGTTATGTGTTGTGAGTCCAAAGTGATGTCTTCAGATTGCCCCTTTTGTCAAACTAATAGTCCCATACCCAAGGAAAAGCAGCAAATCTTTAAACTCTTTACTCCAGTTTACACACTGTGGAGCAAGCAAATGTAAATGTAAAAAAAAGCCTGAAATCATTAATTGTTTATCAAAATAGTTGGCTTTTCATTTGATTTCACTCAACTAATCGATCAATTGACAGATTTCTGCAGTCCTATAAGCGAGCTTTAGAGTTAGCCCACCAGTAAGAGGATCCTGTTCCTTTTGGACAGAGCCAGGATAGTTATTTTGTGGTTTCCTATTTTTGTGCTAAGCTAAGCTAACAAACTTTTGGCTCCGGCTGTATATGGAACAGATATTGATCTTCTCATCTAACTCTCGGCAAGAAAGCCAATAAGCTTAAAAAGTATCTTCTAAATTGTTGAACTTTTCCTTCAGGTAGTTGAGTTTAGTTTTGCACTGCTGGACATGTGCATTAAGCTATCACTGTGTTTGCAGATACTTTGGTGAGTACATTGTCATCATAACTGATAACAAATGATGGCCTGATGGTCCGTTCAATGACATTCTTTACATGTAGCTACTTCTGACCATCTTTAACACAGTTCAAGTGGGTTGTAAGATTTCGAGTTTAGTCGGGTGTAACGATGAGACAATTAAATGATGTACTCTCAAATCCCCACCCTACCAAAGTGCTCGACAAGAACTATTTTGCAGGAAAAGTTTCTCTGTAACTTTGATAACATTCCAGCAATCGATGCTGCGGTCAATTAGTGAGTCCATCAATCAAGCACACACAAATACACACAGTCAGTGTGACAAAACAGATTGGAAAAAAAACTGGCAAAGCTACTTCCTCCCTCTTCCCACCTTTTCTAAATCCCTCCTCCCCCTCTCTTCCCTCCTCTGCTCCCTATTGTCTTTTCTGCAAAGTGCTTACAAAGACGGCTGAGTTGCATATGGGGATTAAAAAGTCTATTTTCTCCCCTCAACCCTCAAGGACAAACTTGTTACGCTTCTTGCCAAGAAAGTAAACTTCAACTATCCATCTCTCTTGCACTGATTCCACCCCCTACACCTTTTTTATATTCTTTTCTCTCACATCCCTTCAATCACAGTTTATTGTTGGTGCGCTAATGTGAATACGTTAGCAAATCATTTCCGCGCACTTCACTCCTGCTGTTTTACGTTCTTTCAACTTGAGACTCCATAAACTTTTCCTCTGCTCTTTGTCACTTCTCTCTCATCATTCACTCTTGCTCTCATCTGACTTTCCTCCTTTACAGCCGCTTGTAATTCATCAACTCTTCCCTTTTTCCCTTTGTTCTCCGAGCATCCATCCTTCTTCCCTACAATCAGGTAGGTATCTCTGAATCTCATTGTTTTACCTGCACACTCCGTTCTCAGCCTCCTCCAGGCCAAAGTGCCCGTCGAACTCCAGGTGTATGCGGCTCCCCGGTGGCGACAGCAGTTTCCATGAGAGCAGCAGATTGCGGGGGTAAGCGTTGGGGTAGCGTGGGCTGTGGACGGCTCCACTCGCCGCCGTTACCGTGATGTTTTCCTCTTTGCGGTAAAAGTCTGTGGTGAGGCGATTGCTGTCTGTTAGTGGTTACAACTAATCAGTTAAGTAGTCCAGTTGTGAATAAACACAAGTGAAGCAGCTTGTTCACAGACACACACATCCACATGCAAAAGCGACAAATATACAGTATTTTTACAGGTTTTGGCACAGAGAGGCAGAAAGCAGAAAAACATATAGGAACAACAAATACAAATGTGCCAGTTCAGTCTGACAATAACATGAACTCAGTGAAGACAGGCACTTTGAATCCAGCTCTTACTTTAAAGCTTTCAGCATAATATATACAGACATATTTTAACAGAGTGGTTGAACAGCTCTGCAAATATGCTTACTCACCCTCCCAAATATTACATTAGAGGATGATACAACTCTCATATCTTTCCCGTCAGTATTAACTTATGGCCAGCAGCCAGTAAGAGTGCTGCAGAGTAGCACAACATTGCCTCATCTGATTTTCTTTCCTTTGTAAGAGGCACTGTCACCTAATTGCCTCACATATCTGCTCTATCCTTGCAAGGAGGACATACACAAGATCGTACTTTTATGCTCTTGAAATGGCATCGGAGCTGCATTTAATGAGCCAAACACATTACCAGCTGAGGTAGAACAGGTGAACAGTTTTAGGTTCCTGGCATCAGCATCTGAGAGAACCTATCATGGCCGTCACTCATCACTACCCCTGTTGAAAAAAAAAAAGCACAGAAAGGCTCTACTTCCTACAGAAACTAAGGCTAATTGCTGGAGTCACATAAACCCTGCGGCAATCTGACAAAAGATACAGAAGTGTCTGCTGCCGTACCACAGAGACTATAGAGCACCTTCTTTTCCTCATGCTCCAGAACTCATCCTCAACACTTGCGTATAAAATTGTTTATTTTTCTTTATTTTTCTGTTATGTAGCATAATGGGACTAAACTCAGTTTCGTTTTACAACCCTGGTGTTGTTATATGAGAAGTGAATGAGGCTTTACCGTTCAACTTAAATTATTACAAATGACATGACAAATGTCATGTGATTACAAAAATACCTTACACTAGCCCTTTTCACACAGCGTCTCCGGATTAACTCCGGATAAATGACATAATTACATAATCACCATCAGTAAACTGGACGCTGTCTGACTCACTCGCGGGACAGAGACTGTTTACTGGGGGAAAGTTCCCTGAAGTCTCGGTCGGAGGGCTGACGGTCACGGTGACTTATTGTCATCACAAACACTCGGTGAGTTAAAGTTTTTCGCCGGTGACAGACGCTGTTTTTCGGGCAGAAATGTGATGAAGAGTAGGTTGGACATACGGGAGGACAGACAGGAGGACGGACGCTTCTCCACGTATATCTGCGGTATTTTTTTCCTCATATAAGTTGCCAAAGACAGTTACAGTTACTATGTTACTGTTGTTCGGTCATGTAACGTTGCTTTGTGGGAAATTTCTCTTTATTAAGTTGAGTGAGAGACCTGTGTAGTTATCAGACGGTCTGACCGACACGCCCTTGCTCCGCGCCGCCGGCTTATCTGTTCTGGGGCGGTTCAAAAATAATGCGTCTCTGATACTACCTCCAGAGGAGGATCAGGGCCGGAGCGAAATTTCCCCCCTCGCCGCCTCTTAAACTTTCACACAGAGGAGGAGGCGGAGAATTGGAGCAGGATCCCCGCATGCAAACGGCTGTGTGAATGGGGCTACTGTAACGCATTACCCTTGGCACTGGTAATCAGTGAGCTTTAGAGTTGCTGGTCAGCAGATTGTTTTTAACCTTCAGACAGAGCCAGGCGAGCTGTTTCCCCTCTGTGTCCAGTCTTTATGGTAAGCTATGCCAAGCTACTGCTTGTGGTAACTTCATATTTACAGACAAAGAGTAGCGTCAATCTTCTCATCTAGCTCTTGCCAAAAACTCAGGCCCTTTGTAGCGTGGTGTAGAATTTGTACAAGCAGTGTGAAAAGAAAACATCTGATGTACAGGATAACTGAGGAGAGGATGACACAGCTCACCTCTATTATGATTCTGTGGAGGTGAGAGTCAGATTTAAAGAATGAAAGAACATTTTGTTTTTGAGGACATTTATGGATAGACATTTTTAAATACCTGCTCTTGTTTCGAATTGTCTGACCTTTTCACACCCATTAGATTTTAATATTTCTTATGTGCAAGTGGAACATTTAGCCTGACGGTGGTTTGAGAGAAAAGGTCGCCGGGTCCTCAGAAATATTCAGATTCATCCTCTGATCGTCGTAAATGTCGGAACAACGGATAGACAAACCGTCATCACTGCTTTTTCTTGCCGGAGAAAGATAATGAAAATGTAACTTCCTGGAGTTGACTGTGGAGTCTCACCCCCGGATTGTCAAATACTGACAAGCTGGAGATGAGACCAAACAATCAACTATCTCTCTCCACGAAGTTACATTTTCTTGCTTAGAGGTGTATGTAAATACCACGCAGCATCTGTCTCGAAAGTGAAGGTCATTGCACTGATGTACCAAAACAGCTAGTGCTGCGTCTATACTGTCTCCATGCTCTGTCAAGCTCATCGCAAACACACTTCCTCCAATAATAAGACACAATATGATAACATCTACCTGCCTGAGACATCTGCAAACGAAGGAGAATGTTGATGAATGATGTGCTAACTATGATCTGTTTATTAGCTTTATTGCTTTACTGACGATTATAAGCTATAATGGTGCTTTTTAAAGTCGTGTTTAAAGTCTAATAATTGCTCATCAGAACCGATGAACATCGCAATCACGCCCACTGAATAATCAACTCAATCATTAATCTAATTTCATGTCACACAACAAAACTCATTAGTTGTCCCCGTCATTTTAATGCTGACTTGCTGGAAATTAGAAAGAAATTCCTCGCATACACACACAGAAACAGAAACAGAAACACACACACACACACACACACACACACACACACACACACACACACACACACACACACTGTAAGGTAAGGCTGTGTGCTGAAGCAGGCTGACAGGGCTGTATTTTTTGAGGGGTGTGTGTTTTTTT
>OMLP01040212.1:0-15870 GCA_900302685.1 Spondyliosoma cantharus | reverse complement strand
CAAATAAAACCGAGGTGCATAAAAGATAAATGGCAGACAGAGAGTAGTTTGAAATCAAAAAGTCTTAAACTGACCTATAGGTATGACTTTATCAAGTTTACATGTACGTTGTAAAATGTTCCAAGTGTATGGAGCACTGACACTGAAAGCAGTTTTCCCAAATGTAGTGTTTACCCAGGGATCATGGAGCATTATACGATCAGTAGAGCGTGGTGAATAGTGACTGCAACCAGTTTAATAAAGAGCTGATATATGGCGGCATTGTCGCCCTTCGAGGGTTTTTCATATAGAACACAATGATGAGTGGATTAACAGTCACCAGTAATGAATCTGAGGGCGGAGTGATAAACTGAGTTTAGTGGAGAAAGAGATAACAGATATCACCATAATCCAGGACAGATAAAGACAGCTTCAATGACCCGTGTCATGCAGGACATGGTTATTTATACAGAAACGGAACCACTTTCCCCAACTGTTTGTCTTAGCTCGCTGACAAGTGTGTTGATATGAAATTTAAATATGAGTTTCTGATCCAGCCAGATACTCAATTTTTTTAATTTATTTTTTTAAATCAGAAACCCTTTCAATACTGTGTCCTGTTGAGTTGGAGCTTGTCCTTTAAACATTTCTCAATGAGTGCTATCAAAAGAGTAAAGTCTCATCCCAACTCCGTCCTAATATCCTTGATACCGATAATCAGATAAATGCTGAATATTGGCCCCAACAATGAGCCAGACCAATAATTGGTCTCCCTCTATTATACAGTATATTATCTAGTTTGCTTTCTGAGTGAACTGTTGAAGGACTCTATTCTCCCACAGTAACTAAAGCTGTATAAACTACATGAGTATGGAGTGTGGATTTGGGACACATGTTAAAGAGAACCTACAGCCATGCTAGCAGCTGTGTGTGGCTGCTTCTGCTGCATTCAAGAGGAATCACAACGTGAACATTTCAAACCATCTGCGGTCACGATCTCCATGTTTATAGGGCTGGCAACCAGCTTGACATTTGAGCTTCACCCCCCTGAGCTTGATGTCAGAGAAAAATGGCTGCCGTGTGACCATGGTCTCTAGAGAGGGGGCAGGATGTATTTGTAGATCGAAGTATTTGTATTAGGCGAGTGAATGGAATATTAAGACACGGTTCCAAGCATTACAGTGGCTTATAATACATGTGCAACGTCCTAGTGGTGTGTTGCCTGATGTGTTGTTTTCTCTGGTCTATTTCAGTTATATATGTAAGGAGGATGCACTGCTGATTGTTCAGTTCTGTGTACACTTGCCAAAGATTTTGATTCGGGAAGTTGAAGGTCGGAAGTTGGAAATTTCAACTAGGAAAATCTGACCTCAGACTGACTGGAGAACAACATTTGGCTCAGCTTTCATTTGAGCTTAGTGCAAACATGAGCATGCCAACAATGGCAATGCAAATGAAAAGGCTTTCATCAAAGAAGGCCATTTTATATCCTTAAATATACTGCCTGGGAAAATTCTCACATAGATTAATAATATACCACCTACAACTGCCGTTTGGCATGAGCCGATATTTGAGAGAATACCAATGGATGAATCTTGACATCATAATGTAAAATGGCTGATTTTTTGTTGACTGGACATCCTTCTTTAGATATTTTAATCCTAGACTTCGATTACAATGAGGAAACTTGATGCAACAAAGTTTCAAATCCTATGATGGGCACTGGATGAAAAGTTATTGGATCACAAAAGTTATTATACTTCATCCTGAGGGGGACCAGAATGTCCAGATTTTATGAGAACTCATTCTATAGGTGACATTTCAACCAACCAAAATGTCAGCCTCCGGGTGGCGCTGGAGGAAATGTCAGGGGATCAGCAGCAAAGTAATTACGATTCAGTGTCTGGAGACCTTGAATATCTACAGAAAATGTAACTGCATATAGAGAAGCACATATACACATATACTAGATGCTGATATATTTCAGTTTGGACTGAAGCAGTGGACCGGACACACTAGAGGATCTAACAAAACTGCCTGTGACCTCCAAAGTATGCTGCTCACTTCACCTCACTGCACATAGCAGTAAAAGGGAAGAAGCAGTCCAATCATACCTGTGGAGGAGACTTCTCTGGATCAAAACCACTTAAAAAAAAAAAAGGGTTAACACTTTTTATTCCTCCTGATGTTTCCTCTGCTGCTCATACTGCACTGGAGATGTATGGAGAGAAAGCAGGTGGATTATAAGAAAGAAGAGCGTGGAAGAAGAACCTGTGAGCGAGTAGATGACGAGACAGAAGATCATGGAGACCAATGAGATGAAGACCCAGTGTGAGAGCCGCTGGTTCTCCATGCTGCTGTAGATGGCGATGGACGCCTCGTGGCACTGGAACAAAAAAAAAAAAACACACAGGCAAGGAAGTAAACTGAAACATCCAAAAGTGTGCACTCAGTGCAGAGAATAAAGACTTCTTTGGTGAAGGCAAGACGACAGAATACAGATCTGACAGATGAGCAGGGACAGGTGTGGGTCGGACAGATTGCCTCTCTAGCCGCCAACCTTGGATTTTTCTCATCAGTTTGGAGCTCACAGAGGAGGGTGAGGATCCAAAGGTCTTATTATCTCTGATCTCTGTGCCGGGTGTGATGTACTGAGAGGAGATGGGGAATTAAATGAAGGCTTCGGGCTGCGACTGGCACAATGGGTCGAGCTAAACCATCACAGAGGTCAGGATACAGACTCTTGTCCCCACTTGATCCCAGCTGCCACCGCCTGGTTATAAAATCTAGCGTCCCTGTTCCTGCCTCCCCCTCCTCCCCCTCCTCCTCTTCCCCTCCTCCTCTCCGGATCTCATCAGCTCCCTTTTCAACCCTTCACAGTGCAATCACTCACCCTGAGGGAGCGTGTCCCTCAGTGTGTTTGTGTGAGAGGACATGCATCAGTCCTCTCTCACTTTCCCCTCCTTTTATTAGATCCCGCCAGCATCCCTCAGGGGTTACCTTGGCAACTTGGGAAGTTACACATCAGTCTGTCCTGCTTTAGACTGACAGAATGATCTTTTTCCCCGTACCCTACCCCTGCTATTAAATATGAAAAGCTCACTCTGCAGAGTTCCTGCGGAGCACAGCGGCTCCGGGCTGCACCAGCCTGCTGACCTTTACACTGCACTCAAACACTCTCCTGAGAAAGCCTAGATCCTGGAAATTACCAAAAAAACACACAACCTGCATCACTTCAACGTCTGCCACCGTTTTAAAAGCAGAAATACGCCGAAGCAAAATTCCAATCATAATTTTCTCATTCGCCTCTGATGTTTGCATTGCTCACTCTGCAGATTAGTCTGGTTTTATGTCAAGCTTTGAGATGTTTCAGAGTAAGTGAAGGTACTTGTGCTTGTGGTGCTCACAACTATCCACAACAGTGCTTCTATTTTATGTTATATGGGCTATTTCTTCTGTAGAAAGTAGCTCCAGTGGAAATGGTTTACATTCAGGTCTGGATTAAAGCACAGGCATGGATACATTTCTTTAGCTCATTCCTTCTCCATTGCTGTGTTTCTCAGTCCCGCCCTGCTGTCTGCATTTTAGCATGCCACACTGACCCTTTTGAGCACAGCCAATGGCTGAAGGTCACTGCAAGTCCCAAGTTTATCATAACAGACATATTCACATCTCACTGGAAGTGAGATGAGACGATACATACCACTATGAAGCTACAGCCAGCAGGTAATTAACTTAGCTTCGCATGAAGACTGGAACTGGGAGGAAGCAGGTAGCCTGCCTAGCCTACATGCCAGCAGCTCACTTCACCGCTTACATCTTCAGCCATGGCATCCTGTCATCACAAGGAGGTTGCGCGAACCAGCAACTGAATTAATGAGCTTAAGATAAATGAATGGGGAGTGTTTTTTTACCAACTATACATAATCAAATTATCAGCACTTGCTAAGTGACATGTCCTCTTTCAGATGGTACACACACTTACAGTATACATGTTTACCAGACTCCAGCAAGACACCCCTTAAGCTGCTGTTGGCCTTTTTCAAGCTCTTTCCAGCACTTTTCGTGCAGCAACGAAAGCTTTTTAAAAAAACATCTTGAAAACTTGGGCCATTGTGTCGATGTGAATGTATATTGTGTTTTCAGTGTTCCACCTAGGATTAAGTTGTAGCAGCGGTGTCACACGCATGCTAGTTTTATCTGTTTTGTACGTTTGCAAAGTGCCCCGTCGGGGAGGTTTCTGTGTGTCCGCTGGCAGCACAGGGACTCCAAGTACATCATGTACTTATGAGGTGAGATGAGCCAGTCTTTCAGAAACTCATCTGAAAATATCAATCGTGTGGGTGAAAATCAAACATCACCTTTGGAGGGGAGGATTACATGAAATTTTCTCAAGAGCAACTTAATGAGGACACCAAATGTAGTGGTGTAACTCCAACACCCTGCCAGGTAAGAAAAACTAGATTAATAAAGCAAACGCTGGTAGTTGTGTTAACAGTGATATACTGGGGGGGGCAAATCATATTTTTTCAGGATGATGGGTCGTGGCCCCCCTTCAAGACGCACAACGTACTGGCCAAAATGCAATCTCAGAACCCATCAGCCCTGATGACAATTTAGCTTTTTATCATGTTCTTTTTTTAAAAAAATAATTTGTATTCAAATGCATATATCTGTTCATATAGATTAACCAAAATGTCATCTCCATCTGCATTCACGCATCTCAAGTTGCTAATCAGCATGTAAACCGTGATCAGGGCACAGAGAAGAAGCCTTGGCCTGGATATCTGCGAGCTCGTCTGCAGCCCTGCGGCCTCCAGAGACTACACTGTCATCAGACCTTGGTTGATGGATTCTGATGCCTTCAGATGTTGTCACTGTACTTTGTGCAAACTAATTATTTTGTAGCATACGCAGGGCTTCACTAGGAAATTAAAATGATTCCTTTGCCCACAAGTTGGCTACCATAGACTCCGACACTGATATCTGGAAAGAAAAGCATCCGTTTCCTTTTTAAAATTCAGCTTCTCATTGTTTTGATCACCGCAAATGAAATTCCATTGTTCATTGTTTTGGGGCGGAGGCAGACAAATACCATAAACCCAAAGTACTTCTGTTGAGAAAAATCTGTTTATAACTTGATAGGTAATCACATTTTAATGTAGCCTCATGCACGTCTTTGCAGTTTTCCCCGTTGTGAAGCATGCATACATGCATACATAATTCCCACATGCGGCTGCACACTCAGTGGCCTCCAGCCTTACCACATCATGATGTTCCAAACACATGTTAAAGTCTCAAAGGGTCCTACATGAACACATTTCAAATGGTTGCACTCACTTGGAAACCAAAGCAGATGGTCGGGATGACGCTGAACATGGAGGCCCAGGAGCTGGTCCTGCACACAGACAGGATGAGACACGAGAGTCATTCTCTTAAGTTCACAAATGCCACGAGAAGAAGAAGACACAAGCCATTATTAGGGCACCATTCATAATGCCGTGCCATTTAGAGACACTTCGCCATAGAGTTCAACTGTCAGTCACAGGCGCACTGCTGACAAGAGCAGCCAGGGTAAGCCAATGAGCTAGACAGAGTGTCTAAACAGTGACACAGGTTCAAGGAGAGGAGCGAGCACAGTGGTTTGATCTACTTCGTCTGTCCTGGTGGCCTAGATTGAAAGGAGATTTATGGATAAGACCCGTGACAGTCATATTTCTTGGAAGCAACACTAGAACACACTTGCTCTGGTGATGAAGTGTATTTATAACGCAGGAAAGACAGCATCAAAGACAAAACTTTACTTTTCAAAAGTGATGCATAGAAAACCTGTTTAGCATTTTGTTCTAATAATTTCCTGTTTTTCATTTCCTCATTTCAACCAAAGTTGCTGAGGCTTGAAGGCAAATTACATACTTGGCTTCAGTCATGCAGACAAGAGTAAATCTGGACTGCTGAGCATATATACATCACAGAAAGTAATTTTGTAATAGAATTGTCAGCTCCAGACTCTCTCTAAATGAATAGTTTGACATTGTGGGATTTAAAATTAATTGCTTTTTTGCCAAGAATTAAAAAAAAAGTCACTGATGTGTTTGTATAATATGGACCTGCAGCAAGCACACAGTTAGCTTAGCTTTGCATAAAGACTGGAAACGGGGGGGAACGGCTAGCTTGGCACCGTCCAAAGATAACATGGTCCCCCTACCAGCTTGTCTAAAGCTCACCAATTAAGAGGTTAGAACCATAACATAAAGAGTAAAAGATTGTCAGCTGTGATTTAGCTAGCTTTGTCCACCTAATACCAGTCTTTATGCTTAGCTAACCATCTTCTGGCTGCAGCTTTATACTGAATGTAACGAACAAATGATCCTGATAACCTCATTTTACTCTCTGCATAAAACAAATAAGTGCAGTTCCAAAAATGGAGGACAATACAGGATTCCTGATGGAACGCATTAGTCTGCACCTAAACACATCTACTCTCAACTCTAATTTGAGTTCACCAGCCATTATGACCAGTGGAGCAGACGGATTGTTTGGAGCCCTGAATCCCATAATTTGTCCTCTCCACACACACACACACACACACACACCCACTGCTGTAGAGAGGGGCGATGTGAACCAGAACCGGAGCGGTGTGGTATTTGATGATGATGGCGATGGTCAGGTAGGTCGCAGCCAGAGTGCCTAGAACACTGAGAGGACAGAGACAAAACGCCTGGGTCAGACAGAAACCAGACAAACGCTGACACCGTTAAGTCAAAGTGCAACGGATGAGTGCATTACAGGTAAACGACCACAGGAATCAGTTATCCGTATTCACGCGCATGACTACAGTCAAGGTGTGTTGTACTCTGTGCGCCATGTGTACAGTATGTCTATGGACAAAGAGTAGCATCCTGAGTATTAACTAGATGTGTGTTAAAACAAAGATGAGGTCAGAGGAATCTAATACCATCCTGTATACTTGTTGAAGATTTCGAAATCAAAGTGTTACACAAGCTTTTAGAGGTTGCAATGCTCATTTCAAACTGAAGTAAGAGGAGAACATACTGACCAGATGGCAAGATATTTGGGCCAAATACACCCCTTGCCTCTACCGGTTAGCCCTACCCCTCCATTTTGTGCATTCATGCTGAGGGTTAAGGTGTCCTGATTTATGCTGGGATAAGAGGGGTAGGGTGAAGTGTTAAGAATACATGGCCCTCCAAATGAAGATTTATTTAGAAGCACACCGAGAACTCGTTTCAATGTATTATGGTCATTTCCCTTAAAAAAAATTTTAAAAAAAGTCCTTTATTTTAACATATTACAATGTTGCCAGTGACAGTAGTGATGGGGAAAAAAGGACAATCCAGTTTGGTCAGATGTGGGCTGAGGTGGCACTAACTAAAAGTTATTTTGGGTTTAAAGGTTTGTCCTCAGAGGAGTATGAATATCTATGTATACAGGCATATACATTTATATTGTTTAATATAGATAGAATTTTAATTTCCATTTTGTGGAAATCTGACCATTACCTGCTGCTGCGCTACCTTGTTATGCATTGAATAGCTGATTAAGAGCATATCTGAGCTGATGCTGGAGCTACATAAAAGTCTAAGTGGTCACCAAAATCATTCGGAATCAGACTGTGGCAACTATGGCTGCATCCGAATGTCCACACTTCAGCGCTCTTGCAGACTTGGGCCCTTTGCGAGCAGTCCGTGAGTACTGTCCAAACACTTAATCCGGTCCACAAGGGACCTCAACCAGACCTTCTGCAGACTTTCAGTGTCCACTTGAGGTGCAGACTTTGCTGGACCTCACTGAGTTTAATTGACAATTTATTGTAATACAGACTTGTTATTGTAGTTTTTCCAAATGCAGACTGAACAAACGAATGACTCATAATGAATGTGTAAAACAATTAATTGAATGAAACATTACTCGACTACACCTGATACAGGGAAATACATGCACTCCAACATGTGACATCTGACCTGATGTATTTCTGAATGCTGATCTCTTTGGAGATGGACAGCGGCAGAATGAGGAAGATGCAGAGCAGCAGAAGGGCGAAGCGCTGGTCTGTGTAGAAGTGGTACGGCATCTCTGACTCGGACAAACCAGTTACCAGCTCATAGAGGGAACCGCACACTGACAGGTAAACAAGAAAAAACATGCACATACATGACATGCAAGCACATGGAGTACAAACTAACAGTCAGAGGCATAGAAAAGGCTGTAGTAAAATAGATTTTGGATGTAAACTGTATCTGTCCAAGAGACGAGAAATAAGTCTGCGACTGACGTGGATTGGGAGAAAGAAAAAAAGGGAAAAATACACAGGCTTCAGACCATACTCGTGTCAGCATCTCCATCTTTGTGTACCACAGTCTGACCCATTAGGTTAAACTCAATGGAACAAACCAGACATAAATCTGCCCTTTAACTGAGAGGAGGAAAAAGACAAACAAGGTCAGAGGATTCATCCACTCTGACATAAGTGGAATAAAATTATCCTTATCGACCAGTCAAGTTGGTTCTTAACAGAAAACATAACAAAAAAACACAACTAGAGATTCAGAGTCAAGTTTAAGTTCCAATTAAAGAAGACACATACACACACACACACACACACACACACGCGCGCGCGCACCAATATTGCCTCTAAGAGGGGAACACGTTTTTTTGGAAAAAACAAGTGTCATGCTGGGAGCAAAGAAGATCGACCCAAATGCCAGAGATCGCAGGCAAGCAGATCAGTTGCAGAACATTATCCCAAAATACCAAGTGGCAGGCAACTGGAGCAGGGCTGCCAACAAAGACCCAGCCGGAGCAGCGTCGAGGAACAATATCAGGAGACGACTTGTTTGTGACAGAGAACCAGAGGCAAGGGTCAACCTGGCCACTGACCGAATCAGAGGCAGGAGTTTGCCGGGCCATTGACAGAAAACCAGGAGTTGATGTTGGCAGGCTGCCGACGGGGAACCACGAGGTGGAGACGGCTGGACCACCAACGAAGACCGAGGGATCAACTGACCCAAGGGCTAGAGGGGTCTGGAGGGTCGTTGACTGACCTAGGGACTAGACAAAGGCTGGAGACTAGTAGTTGTAAACACGAGCAGGAGGATGGCAACACAGAAGCAGGACTGGGTCATGAGGCAGGGCCAGAAGTGGGCAGCTGGAGGTCTGGATGAGTGTCAGCGAAGGCTGCTGACTGATGGTCTAAGAAGTCTGGCTATGGGTCAGCAGGGATGGATGACTGAGGGTCTGGAGTAGGTGGTGGCAAGACTGCAGACTGAGAGCTAGAGGCAGGCGTTGTACGGAACCCCCGATGCAGGCAGAGGACAGGAGCCAACTAGGAAATCGCCGCAGAAACTGCAGTAAACTGGGCTGGAGGCTAGCCGGCCTGTGGCTAGCCGACACAGGAGCTGGAATGGGCGGGAGGTTAGCAGGCTGGTGGCTTGTCGATTCAGGACAGGGAGGCTGCAGGCTCACCAACCTAAGACTGATCAAACCAGGCAGAGATGCTGACTGAAAGCTGGGAACCATATGCTGAGAACTGGGCTGGTAGCTCGAAACCTGGGGCTTAGGCTTGTAGGCTTGGATTGTAACCTCACACTCCAAAGACTGCCAACTGCCATCAGCCCTGTGGTCAGAGCTGGGTTTCCTCATGGAAGAAATGGTAAAAAATGTGGAGTCATTATCACAGTAATGTGTAGATGAAAGGCTGGAGACCACATCGGTCAGTCTCTGCCAAGACAATGGCTCGTGAGCTGTTGGTCACCCTGAGAGCAAAGAAATCTGAGCTAAATGCAAGAAATGGCAGGAAGGCAGAACAGCTGCAAACTCAACAGACAACTTGATAAAGAATGAACTAATATGGGTGCACAGGTAGTCGAGTGGTTAGAGCGCATGCCGCATACGCAGAGGACCCCGGTTCGAATCCCAGCTGGAGGACCTTTGCTGCATGTCACACCCCCTCTCTCCCATTTCCAATCCATCCTGTCAATAATTAAGGTGTCTATGCCAAAAAAAAAAGAGAATTAACTAATATACAAACTATGAGGCAGGTGCAGGTGGAGAATGATTTGAAGAACAAAATAGCAGAAAAGCAGCTGATAGGCTGGGAAAGAACAATGGGAAGAGGGCAGGGCAAACTAAAGGCTCCAGTATACTCGCCACTCTCGACACGTGTCACGGGAGCGCCATAAGTATATATACACTTGCACATGGTGGTTGCTGCACTAGTTGCAGTCTTTTTTTTTTTTATTTCTACACACTAGAAGAAATGGTGCAGAGTGTATCCTCATGTGCACCTGGCTGTCTATTATTCTACACCACTGGCACACATTTGCACCTCCACCTGGGTCAGCCATCAACATTCCAGAGTGTATGTTTGTAAGCATCTATCTTGATAACTTATCTTTTTTTATAACTTAATGCCACTTTGAGCATTATGTCACGCATTACGCCACGTAATTTCACTCATCTTTGACCACAACAACAGCAGACAGCACTTATGTAAAACCAGGGTTTATTAGCAAACAGATAAACAATAAGATGACACTTAACAATAAGATAAGATAAAAAATAAGGCAATGCTTTATGGTAAGATAAAAAAAAATATAGGCCTACACAATAAAATATAAAGAAAGAATCGTCTGTAACAGCTTCTGCTTCAGCCGGTCATGCACCTGTGGAGCCACACCATCCATTGAGTTCCTCCAGGACTGGTGCAGGCCTGTGTACATTTTGCGGCATATGGCCTCCTCCTTTCCAACATTCTGGCACCTCTGGGCATCTCTGTGTTCCTTCATTGAAGGATCGTACAGATACCTGTAGAGGCGCACTTGCTCGGAAAGCTTGCCCTCGAACTCGTTCATCTTCCTGTTGCCGGTTTGTCATGCTCAGCTGAAAAAAAAAAAAGAAAAAAAAGTGGCGCGACCGGCCCGAAATCCTGGCGCGCCAACCAGATCTACGTCACTTTGGCGTCACGTTGTCGCGCGACAGGTCGAGAGCGGCGAGTATACACAGGCCTTAAGCTGATGCACGGCAGGTGTGGATGGGAAAAGTAGGCTGGGGAGGAGCACAGGAGGGCAACGGCAAATGACAAACACAAAACCCAGGAAACACAGCACAAAAATGACAAATCCATGGCAAATTAGTTGACGATTCCATCATAGGTAAATGGACTTGCAGTTCTATAGCACTTTTCCAGTCTACGGACCACTCAAAGCGCTTAACATTATCAACCATTCTTACACTGACGGCAGAGGCTGCCATACAAGGTCATTTCAGAAAGATGGTCTGCTGAAATTCAAAAGGTTCTCAACAAAAAAAAATGAATATCAATGAAGCTAAAAAGGGCTTTACAAAAAAATACAAATCAGTTCTCAGTGCAATTTGTGCACAAGGCCGACTCTCAAACTCACACTTCTCCAACTGGTCATCAACTATAACCAGAAAGGCCACAGAGATCATGAAGAGGTTGAAGACAAAGCAGATCTCACACAGCTGACCGATGGCTGGCCCGCACACCTCCTTCACCACCGCCTGGTAGGTGCACTGGCCACTGATGGACGAAGAGTAGCCCAGGATAATCAGTCCACTGACCAGGAACACAAGGGAGACCTGAGTGGACAAAGGAAAGGCAAATGATGGAGCCATGAGATTGGCTTAGCTTGAACAACATTTATTATAATGATATCCAAAATCTATGTATCAAGGCAGAGAAAATTGGAAAAGAATACAGATGAACTGAAAGGGCTGGCTCTTATTTTCAACAACTGCCATAACATTGCATCAAAAGGGGAGAGGATGGCCATTTGTGACCATTCTAAACTTTACAGTCAAACCTTTTAAACTTTTACACAATGCCAAGTAATTACCTCCATACCTCAGGAGGTTACCCCTCCATCCCTGCTACAGATCAGGATAAATGTTGGTTTCTGCTGGGATAAAATGCTGATAAGGCGCACTGACTCATTGAATTCTTATCAGAGGTGTGAAAGATAAAGCATCACCTCAAAAAACAACTATAAGAACAGTTACAAAACCTAAACAGAGAGGATAAAACACCAGAGAGCAGAGGCATCCGTCAGGATTATTGATCCCTGCTGAACAGCTAGAAGGTCAAAAGTCTGGACTTAGTCATTACAACATGGACACACAAATGGCAGCAATTATGCTAATAAGGTATATAAGGGATCTGTGGGGAAAACACCTAGGAGTGACTTTGCAGGAGTGTCAAAAGAGCAAGCTCAGACACAAATTACAAAGGGTTCACGGTCCAATTAAGCTCTAAAGTTACCGTCAAGTGTCCAGTCAAATATTTGGAATCATTGCCGTGTAATTGGGAGGCTGGGCCAAATTGGGAAGCACAGAAAAAAAAAAAAAAAATCAGATTCAGGTCTTTGACCTCATTTAGCACCAATTACACAATCCAGGAAAAGTTTTTGGAGATTATAGGAGAAAAACCACATCAGAGCCCTTTAAAAGTGCAGAATGAGCCAAAGGTTTACTGGCATCAGCGAAGGTGGTGCGATGCCAACTTTTAATGATGATACTGATTAAATATATGAATATAAAGTACATTTCTCTCGACAATGAGCAGTGCAGGGCATCATCGCAAATCAAGACTTGATCAAAGAGAGAAGTAATTTCAGAAGAGAGTGGTGTGTGTCTGTGTGTACTGGAGGGTCAAAGAGCCGACATCTTGGGACCCCATTTTCTCATCTAATAAATTACTATTTTCAGTATCAGTTAATCAAGCTATTATTATTTTTTAATTGTGAAGTTCCAAGCCCATGTGTGCATGGTGCATCAAATTTAGGGCTCAGGGTTAAAAAAAAACAAAAAAAAAACAAACACATTGCAATTATTTTGTCAGCTATTGCAATGAGCCACAATTTTAACAGTATTTTTTCTTTTCATATTCACACAAAAATTGACATGAAGTGGTATTTGCAAAGTCTGTCTCAAACAAGCATGTCATGTCTGGAAAGTATCTCTGTAGCACCACAATGCTTTCATTATAATGGTATGTTGTGACAAATCTTATCCCCATTAAAAAAAAAGAGCTCCCACCTGTTGTTGCACCTCATAATAACGCATTTGGTGGCGACTGTGGCTCAGGTGGTAGAGCGGTGTGTGCCTCGTGTGATTGTGTATGACTGCTGTATGTTTGAGGTGGTGGTGAATGGCAGCCACGCTTCCATCAGTCTGCCCCAGGGCAGCTGTGGCTACTATCATAGTTTACCACCACCGGTGTCACTGTGTGTGAATGAATGGAACCTGGAACCCTGTCAGAACGCTTTGGGTGTCTTGAAAAGTGCGATACAAATCCGATTCAATATCATTATTTTCGATAATATTTTTATTCATTTGATCAAATTGCTTGTTTTGTCTGAACACCACCTGCAATGTCAATAGTATTAGATTTTATTTAAAAGACTATAAAATAATGCCAATTAGCAATCCATTATAGACCCTTTTCACAGCAGACATTTTGACTTGTCGAAGCCAGACAAGCACAGCTGTAATTTCTTACGTTAATGATGGCTTCATTCCATTTAGGTCAAGCTGCTCCAGAGCTCTGGCATCGTTAATGCTCACTCACTCACTGATGTGATTTAACTGGATACTTAATGGTTTAGAGCCATCGTTAACATTATTGGTCTCACCTATGTGGTTCCTGCTTTGACGAGCCAAAATGTCTGCCATGAAAAAGGTCTATAGTGTGAAAGGGGTGACTTACAGGGACACTGTATATAAAAAAACATGAGATGCAGTGTATTAATATTTCAGTTTTATAGCTGTTATTGTTGTGGCTTCTGTACATCTACATGCACCTGTGAAGCTGTGTTAAGCTCCTTAGCCTATGTAAGCTAATTGCTTTGGTTTCACAGCGCATTGATTCAATGCTTCAGTTTCACCTTTCTTATCCGACTACCTGAAGACATTTGTATCCAGCAAAAAAGCTCTGATAAACCTACAGTAAAAGCTAAAAAGCACGCCAAGTTAGCTAGTCAACAATTTTAAAAAAAATTTCAGGACTATGCGGAGACTAAAATAAAAGTTGAGTAAATTACTGGACTTAATACTTGTGGGGTAGCTGGAGACATGACAATAAATGAATGCTAATGTAGCTACGTGCAATAAGGCCACTGTACATGAACTTTTTTCACTATGTACCGCCTCCGAAAAATATTAGGCTCACCAAGTATCACTATTACGACTGACGTCGAGTCACATCTCCTTACTGTTTATGCGCCGTTTGCTGCTAACATTAGGAGGTACCGCTAACAATTAGGAGGTACCATGAACACCTCAGTAGCCACTAGCATTCATTGAAGGTTCATTGTTGTTAGCTTCAGTTTCAACAGAGCTGCTCAAATAATTCTCAAAACACTGCAGGAAGGACAAAACCCATTACAAATTTTGTTTCAGAAATTCTAAATGTTGTTCTATTTCTAACATTATGTTTTCAAATTAACCTATTTCATTTTCCTTCACATCCCAGTAGAAGAGCTGAAGAATAGTGGAATACGGCAAGTGTTTGCTAACACGTTAGTCATTTGAACAATTTTACAACCATGTGAGTGGCTCTGAATCTGTCAAAGAGACGATAAATATGGAATTCATTATTAAATTAAAAAACTATGATTAACTATCAAATTAAACATCAGTGTCACAAAAACTCGAGATTATCCACGTGTTTAATTCTACAAGCAGCTTTGGAATTAGAGGACTTGAAAATCAAACCATAGGAGTGTGAAAACAACAGCCTGCAAGCAGGGAGAAGGCCTCACTGAGTGCGACAACCAAACTGACACAACACAGAGGACACAGACGGTTTAGACTCAAACACATTCAAGCCTTACTTTGTAAAAGGTGTGCATGGAGACGACTGACGAGGAAGTAGCAGCAAAGATGCTGAAACATTGAACTGATTTTTTTTTTTCCAAACAGAACAGTCAGGAACTGAATTATTAATGGAACCCCTCTGTTTAGAACCGCCAGGTGATTTATCCAGTAAATGTAAGAAAGAAGGACAACCTGGGCAGGCAGGGACACCAGGTGAAGAAAAAGAGGAATGATTCACATTTTTCTTTCCAACATTTGGACAATGATTTCATCTGGAGACTTACACAAAAAAAAAACAAAAAAAAAACACTACAACAGGAATGTGATTGACTTTCTCCATTCCGCTCAAAACTAGAGAGCACAGGTTTACCCAAAAGAATTCCCACCGACCACAGGGGCGAAAGCCAAGGGGGAAAAAAGGAAACATGCTGGGATTTGTGTCGAGTCTGGGAACTTCTTCCACATGACTATAAGAGAGATTCAAGTCAAGCGGTGCCCAGCTGGATCTGGAAAATTCTGGTTTCAGGTGAACTGCTAATTAATAATACCCTAAACGATTTCAACTGTGGAGTGGTGCGAGTGACAGACTGGAGGAACATGTTGAGCGAGAGAGGAAAAGCCACAGCGATAAGGATAAAGTGTCTAAAAGGTGCTGAGGTCAAATCTATCGTGGCCTCTCCTGTCAGGTGGAACTGATCACAATCTCCTTAATTGACCTCAGCGGGCCCTCAGCCCTCGGTGGATAAGATGCACCAAGCCCTACAACAAACTTCCAGACGTTGACGTAAAAAGTTATTTTCAATCTTTGATAAATAACCTTTAAAACGGTTTAGCTGAATCAACTTGTGAGATCTCTGCCAGAAGCCAGCAACACGCAGTGAAGGAATATCTTCTTCTAATCTCATCCCTATAGATTTGATAGAAAGGAAATGCCCACCAGCTCCACGGTCAATGCGCTGCGGATGCCCCCGGCTCTCTCGAAGGCCCAGGGGAAGTTGAGGAGTCCGGCGCCCAGGGCGGACTTCAGCATGATGA
>OMLP01040210.1:0-17395 GCA_900302685.1 Spondyliosoma cantharus | reverse complement strand
CTAATAGTTGTCCTTTGGACAGATTCTCCCGTCTGAGCTGTGGATCTCTGCAGCTCCTCCAGAGTTACCATGAGCCTCTTGGCTGCTTCTCTGATCAATGCTCTCCCTACTCAGCCTGTCAGTATAGGTGGATGGCCATGTCTTGGTAGGTTTGCAGTTGTGCCATACTCTTTCCATTTTCAGGTGATGGATTGAACAGTGCTCCGTGAGATGTTCAAAGCTTGGGATGTTTTTTCCATATCCTAACCATGCTTTAAACTTCTCCACAACTTTATCCCTGACCTGTCTGGTGTGTTCCTTGGGCTTCGTGATGCTGTTTGTTCACTAATGTTCTCTAACAAACCTCTAAGGCTTTCACAGAACAGCTGTATTTACACTGAGATTAGATTACACACAGGTGGACCCCATTTACTAATTAGGTGACTTCTGAAGGCAGCTGGTTGCACTGGATTTTATTTAAGTGTATCAGAGTAAAGGGGGGTGAATACTTTTGCTCACCACACTTTTCTGTTTTTTATGTAGAAAAGTTCAAGGGGGTGAATACTTTTGCAAGGCACTGTATGTATATCCTTTTCGTGTGTCTAGGGACAGGCTCTAGACGATGCAGAATTCAAAGAAATGAATGAATGTACCTTTTTTGAAATTTTAGACCATGCTTTCTAGTGGTCTGGATGACTTATTTCATAATGTCATGAGCTGGCCTGTCCTGTAATCTTTCAGATGTACCTGTTTTTCAAGGCTTTCTTTGAAGCTCTAACCTACTTTTGTATTAATTATAAATATAAATATAAATATGTAGTATTTCTGATTCTGATTACATTTATACTGTTAAGCTATTTCTATTGTGTATATAGGCGCATTGATTGATGTAGTGATGTTTTAAAAAAAAAATAAAAACATTTTTCATTCAGTGGCGTAGACTTGTTAGTCCCGGTGTGTCTGATGGCATTTTGAGGGACGTCCGTCTGCGGTGTGTCCTCATTGGGCCACGCGAGTCCACAACCCTATTTAATTCAGCCTCCCCTGTTGTCTTGTAAGATAACCTGATGAAGGACTATGTACCGAAGTCAACCCGAAGGTGTGCAAAAGCAGGGTTGACTCTACCAATCTCCTTATCTGAAGGAATTAATATATTGAAAATGAATTTACTCCCCAAAATGCTCTATTTATTCTGAAGTCTTCCCTTGCCTCCTTCTTCAAATCTATTCTGAAAGTTAAGGTAACGATTTTTTACATTTCTTGTGGAATAACAAATGACCTCGACCAAGGCATATTTTTTACATAAAAAACATCCTGCAGCACACCACCAACCAAAAATGTTACAAAATGACACACTGCATCCTAATACACCATATATATTGACAATTTAGTCTCTCAATTTGTTTATATTCACTCAGTGTGAAACCTGGGCCTGTTTTAGATGAACACAAAGCTGATATCCTGGCAGGAACTGAAGAAAGGCACACACAAAGCTCTTCCTCAACAGCTCTCAGTCTCTCTCTGTTTTATAGCAGTCATGCTTGAAAACTTCTGCTCACATGGATATGTTGTGGAAAATGGGAGCAATGTCAAAAGCTCTAACTATACCTCTGGTTGCCAGAATGGGGAACTCCTTGGCAGCTTTAAACCATGGTCTTCTCTCAGTTCAGTTGTCCTTTCCAAAAACTGCTGCTGAGATATATGGGTCATTAACCCGGTCAAGGCATTCAGTGAAGGTTAAAAGGAAACTTCTCTTCAAGAGTTTTCAAATGTGTACCTATTATTTCATACAGTGCAGCAGTGTTGACATCTCCTTGCCCTAAGTGAGGGGGAACATGTCAAGGATGGCACTTTCCAGATGTTGTTGCCAGAGGTGCAGCTTTGAACGGAATCCATTTATTTTGTCTGTGCTTGTGAGCAGGTTTTCATTTCAGCTTTGCATTCATGTGTTCAGTTCATTCAGATGCTGAAATATATCTGTCAAGTATGCCAGCCTTGCACCACACTCATCACTTTCAAGCAGCTCTGCAGGAGGTCTTGTCTTTACTTTAAGTTTACCATGCACCAGCATCATCCCACACAGGAGCTAGGTTTACTGGTTAAATCTTGGCAACGAGCGCCTCGCACTGCAAAAAACGGTGCATAACAATAACATCTGGGTGTCTCTCTTTCACTTTGCTAACAAAGCCTTTGGTGTGCCCGACCATGGCTGCTGCTCCATCAGTACAGACCCTTGTGCAATTTTCACACTGAAGTCCTCCTTGTTCAAGATATTCTGAATTTCCTCTCCTTTTTTTTTTTCTGGCAATGCCTTGCAAAATAGTAAGTTTCCTTTGATGGCGTCTCCATCCACAAAACGCACATTGGCCAGGAGTTGAGCATGTCCACTAATGTCAGTAAACTCAATAAGTTGCAATGCAAATTCTCCCACTGATGTGTATCTTTTCCAAAACACACTTTCGATGTCTGCAGACATCTTCTTTAACCTGATCAGGGCCAAGCATCTCCTTCACAATGGCTTTGCAGGCAGGTAGTATTAATGTCTCTGCCAAAGTGTGTGGCTTCTTTAATTTTGCTATGAGTTCAGCTAAGTAGCTACCTTTGAGAGCAATCTCAGACACTTTTGTGTCTTTTCTCATTAAAGTTACCTGTTTCTCAGTGTGTTTATGCAGGCAAACAAAATAGTCTGTGTTCTTGTTTTGAAGTGACAGGTGTTTCCTTTGGAGATAACGTTTAAGCTTGCTTGTCTGAATTTTTCCTTTTCAAGTATTTCTCCATTGATGTTGTACATCATGTCACCGCTCTTGTGCGCATCACTAATTAGTGCTACCTGCTGCCACCCACTGACATGGAAGAGTATTTAATCACTACATTGCAGGCACAGATGCTCAACAATGGCAAATAATTTGCAGCAACTAAATAATTTTTTTTTGGACCGATTAATTTCCCACAGCACACCTGATGATCTCCCATCGCACACTGGTGTGCCACGGAACAGTGGTTGAAAATGACTTGGTTACAGGAGGATAAACTCATGTTATTCAAGGAGCTTGTAACTAAACAACAGAAACATTTTTACATTTTTTTTAACAATGTAGGAGTTTCATTGGAGCGAATCAAAACATTAATTAACCATACCTTTGTTGGGACCCACAGATAAAGCCGTTCATTGTGGATTTCAAAATGAACTGAACTCAGTTCCCCAGAATTCCCCAGTTTTCAGACATAGGTGCAAAAACTGCCAAGAGCTACTCTGGGCTACTATTGGTCATGGTGATAGACCCCCTGCTGACACGGGGTTGCCTGTCCCCAAAATTCTGTTCTTCTGGATTCCTCTGGGCCTCGCTGTTGGGAGCTGCCAGTTGCATTTTCAGCAGGCCCAAAAAACTTCTCCTCACAGCAGCTGTGTCAGGTCATGCTAGTATTCCAGCTCAGTTAGCACCAGCAGCTGCGATGCAAAGCTTGAACTCACTTCATAATCCAATGAACGCGAAGCAAGTGAGCACCAAGCTGTAGGGGTGGGCAATACTGCAAATTTTGGTATCCATACGAAAGACTGGTAACATTGAACTGGGCCTAGATAGCACACAGCATAGCATTTCATTGCTAAGCCCAGGACTTTTTAACTCTGGTTGATGTAATGCACACGTGTTCAATCTCTGTGTTTTGTTCACTGTTTGGGTGTTATTGTGATCTCTGTGTAGTCAGGTTATTGCTAGTTTGCTTTGTTCACGGCTAATTTGATATTAGTTGAAATATGGCTAACCATCTTCTCTGACCTGGCACAACATCACAAACACAAAACACTTCAGCCTGATGATAGCAGTGAGCTAATGGTGTGAGCACCATCATCGTTTCTTTGTTCTCTCCTATCAAAGAAACAAGTGGTGATCCAGCATCTGGACCTGAGTCCAACCCTTCGATCAGCCATCTCGTAGTCCTCTTTTGATCAGCCATTTTTTCTGTAGTCTTCCTTTGTCCATGCCAGGCGGTGTGGCACTTTGAACCCTAGCCACCATTTTGCTTTTGTTCTTCCAGACACACCCACACACACGCTAGTCAGATTTTGTGTTAAATAAAAGACGTTTGAACCTTCATGTTGTCTATTTAATATTGTATAGGAGTGAATGTCGCCAACCTCTACTCTGTCAAGAACTCCAAAATCCTTCGACCATTACAGCTGTTATGGTAATTCTGGTTGTAGTTATGAATTGAACTATTAATCAGAGTTACAAACAGACAGTTCAGTACCTTTTTATGAGATTGATTTGGTGAATTGACTATATTTTCCCTTCTTCAAGGGTGGTGCCCCAGAGGATACCTTATGTAAATTGGATCTTATTATTTATCATAATTAATAATTATCCCTGATAAATATTAATTAATATTGATAACCAAATTTCACCCCCAAATCCCATGCATGAAGCAATACACCTCCATACTCTGCATTAGAAAAAAATATCTCAAGGGGCTGTACAGGAGAAAAAAAACCTGGGTTTTATGACTTTCTTGTATCTGGTCCATTGAATCTTCAGAAGCAAAAATTAAAGCTTGGACTTACAGGAAAGAATTTCACTTACTGAGTGGAAGAATGCTAGGAAAGCTCAGACATGAACAGCAAATACCCGACTCAAGCTTTTACAATATTACTAGGCTCATGCCCACATATACTACTCCAGAAAAGTTAAATTTAATAGTAATATCCCTGACCTGTGTTTTAAATGGGGACAATTCAAGGGGACTTTTTTCCATTGTGTTTGGGAATGTACAATATAAGAACATTTTGGGGAGAGGTAAAATATATGGTGGAAGAAATTGTATCTAAATGGTAATTAAAGGAAAATAGATATTCAAAAAAGGTTTGGGGCCCTGAAGATGACTGAAATGCCTCTCTGTTATAATGCAAGCCTGGCATTCCTGGCATTATATTGACTTCACTGTCAATAATTTTTTTTTAATAAACATCATTTTCCTAATTCCTGACTATGGAACTGGTTATAATGTTGTTTATGTTTCTTTCTTGAAAAGACAATAAAAAAGTAAATAAATAATGCAAACATTTGTGTTCACACATACAGCTCCTCCAGGTAAACTTTAGATAAATCCAGAGTTACAGAGCATGTGTGAAAGGCCTTTAGTGGTGTTCTGTCTGCGAGTTAGCTTGTTGGCTATACTTAGGAAGCTAAGCTAAGAAAACAATAGAGCAAATGACATTGGCATGCTAACATCGCCAGCAAAAAAAGAACACTGCTTTCACAAATGTGACCAAGAATCTTAGGTTCACCTACTTGGGTGGGAACATTTCCCATAGGCTAAATTTGCAATTCCCATATCCTGTCTTCAGTTTGCCTAACTGGGTAAGGTGACTGGGATGAACATTCGGTAAGAAAATGACAGAAAAAAACATAGAAACACAACTTAGTCAACACAGGACAACATCACCATGAGTATACCATTCAAGCTGTGTGCGTAACTATAGCTAGAAGCTCAAATTAACAAAAAAAAAGAAGAAATAGGGACTTTTTGAGGTCAGCTTGGGGCATGTTCATAGAGTAAAATAACATAAATAAATGAAATGTATATTCCCAATATGATGTTTGAACAGTTCATGTACTCTACATGACATTATTCGTAAGCTAGGTTTGTTGACACATCTCATGGCTGCGTTCTTCTCCTGCCGAGCAGAAAACCATCTGAGCCGCTGCTTGTGTAGAGCTGGCAGCCGGAAGCTGTGATCAGCTGATGGAGGAGGTGCTGTTGGAGAGGTGAGCCATCTTCCCCCGGCAGACTGATACTCTGATAGAGCCTGGACGAGAGCGATACGGGGGACATTCTGGGGATCCCGGTGTCATTTGGAAGCAGAGACGATTACAAGACACCAGGACAGCCGTTGTCAGTCGGGAAGGACGATACCTGTGGATTGATTCGAATTTCTGCACCAGAGCTGACTGAGGAATATACGAGCTTTTAACGTCAGGCAGAAGGCTCTAATACTAATACAAAGAACGGAAAACATTGAGCTAGGAGCGGGGATTAATATCGAATTATGAACCGTATGTAACCTATGAAAATGTAAAACTCCAGAAGATCTGCGATACAAATAAGCATGTAGTTATTACACCGAGGCAGGTTTATGGCTTCACCAGTAAATGTAAACAAACAGCTATTTAAGCTAGCTGGAGTTAGCCGTTTGGTGGTTAGCTTTCTCGTGCTAGTACCTATAGCTAACGTAAGGTAGTTGGACCAGTACGAAGGTAAACCAACGCCTGTCGTCGAGTGCAAAAACAAATTTAACCTCAATATAATCGTCTGCAACCGATGACAGCTTTTTGTGCTATCTCAGTTTGCTGTTATTAGCATAATTAGCCTTTCAGCTAACGTCGGCTAAATGTTACTTGTACTAGCAGCCCAGCATAATAACATTAAACTAGCACACTAAATGTACAACAAACAACACAGTTGGTTGCATTGTGTGTGTATTTGACATCGACTGAATAACAACGTTTTTCTGAGAGAGATTTAACTTTCAGAATTGGGTTAAAGCTACAATACATGATCGAGATATCGACCATAGTCTAGTTGATTGGCTGAAAAGAGCAGGACGGGATGAAACAAAACAACTTAATGACTTCTTAAAGATTTAATCACATTGGTACCCCGAGCCAGCGTCGTCGCAGAGCAATATGTGTAAGCATTCATAACTGCATATTGGAGGCGGTATTTCTAAGTTTTGCATTTATACACTTAGGTTTGTTTGACATGAACAATACTTAGCTGGTGTATTTGGCTCGTTTCTCCTCAGAGGCAGCAGTCGGCAGTAGTGCATTAAAACCGACGACAGACTTTCTAGTCAAAGTACTAGACTGTAAAGTGAGCCACAAGTCAGCCAGGCGGCATGGAGTGGATCCATAAATCGATTTAAATGACCAGTAGTTAATTTTGAATATATTTCAAATCTGAAACTCATGCGAATTTAAAGATAAACGTGGTGTACTTATAGTTGTGTTGTGTATATTCTTACAGACCGTTTAAAGGAGAACACAGCCTTGCCAGAGTTTGTAGTATGTAGCTGTGTTTGAGGGCCCAGCGGTAAGCCTCTCAGCTGTGTTTTGGTTGCTAGTGGCCTCCCCTCCCCCAGTCTTGAGACTCCCGATTCCTCCCGAAGTGTAGGACACTGTTCGCCGGGTTTCCTCTTGGTTTTTCTAGATCGAGGAAAGGCCGTGGCCCAGAGTCGCAGTCCTCTGGACTCTGAAGCCGTTAAAAAGTGGATGTAATGGAACTTATGTTCGCCGAGTGGGAGGATGGGGAGAGGTTCTCCTTCGAAGACTCGGACCGGTTCGAGGAAGACTCTCTGTGCTCCTTCATCTCAGAGGCAGAGAGTCTCTGTCAAAACTGGAGGGGATGGAGGAAGCAGTCTGCTGGACCCAACTCCCCAACTGTCAAGATTAAAGGTTGGACAACACTGACACAAACAGACATATTCATTCATACATTTTCATTCAACATGAATTTCCATAGTGAGTGTGAATGTCTTTACTTTGCTGGATTAAAACAGGGTTAAAGAACATCACCAATATTATCTGTTGCTCTCAAACCTTTTTATATAGTATGTATCTATTATAAAATATACTATTAGTTAGTTTCATGTGCAAGTAAATTGGAGTTATACATTATAGAAACGTACTCGTAGTTCGGTAATATTCTAAACACTGTAGCTGTCACTGATATTATCCAGTTAAGTTAAAGCAAGTCCAGCACCCCATCAGCTTTGTCATGTTATTGCTGTGCATATACAAGGACTAACATATAAGTCACTGAACTTTGTTGGACTATGCAAAAGCATAGTTGCAGTTTCTCACAAGTTAAGTCAACTAACTGCTACATCATTCATCTCAAAGCCTTTCTGAAGACTGCTTGTATGGTGTATATGAATCATTATGTGGATTGTAATGTGGTGGATGTTTCCTGGGGATGTGGAGAACACTGGCTACAGAATCCTCAGCTTAGGTCCAGAGAGGAGCCTAGCCTAGATTTCTCTGGGGTAACTCTCCAGAGACTCCTCCATGTTCCTGTTTACTAAAGCCATCAGCGAGCAGAAAGCCATGTGCTACAGGAACAACAACCAGTGCTAGTGAATGACACTAGTTGCCTTCACATGCAACAGTAAGAGTTTCAGTAACCCTAAAATGTGTCATTCAGAGCAAACTGATTTACTTTGAATTTCATTGAATGTATTTGACAGATTGGCTTCAGCTTCTCATAATTTGTCCCAAAGATAAAGACGTGTCTTTTAATTCTTCTTATTCATGCTGTATGTCTATACTCACCCACATGATTTTTACTGGTTCTCAAAATCCATGTGCCACAAATGACTTGCCTTCAGTCATTTCATAACAACCAGTAATGAAAGAATGTCTTTAAAAGATGACAGAACAGTATTCAATTAACAAATGTGCCAAGTGAAGCGGCTCCAGTTTTGTCAGAGATTTTGTTCCTGGTCAAGAGCTGGGTTTAGTTTTAATTTGAAAGAAGTGGAACCCAAACAGGCTAATGATTATATCAAATATTTAGAATTTAGAATATTTTTTTTATATGGATCTAATGCTATGTACATTTTTGTAGGTTTACAACTGTTATTGCAATAAATCTGTGTTGTTAAAATGTTCCAGATCACCTGCAGTTCTGACTTTGCCCGCTGCACCTGTTTTTTTCTGTTTTAACCTCCCTCCCTGCAATAATTAAAACTCACCCCTGACAGATGTTCTTATCTTTATCCTTATCTTGCTGTTTACACCGAGAAGGGCTGTAAGTTGCCAACCTCTCTGGCAGATAAGGGTGTACTTAAATTTTTTTCTTTTTTTGAGATGGCCATGGGTGTAAAAGTGGCAGGTTTGAGAAGATGGAAACGCGGTCTATTGTAAAGACTGCTTTATCCTACACAGGCAGCCGTAATAAAGGCAGATTTTATTGTTCTAATCTAAAGCATCACAGCCCCCCTTCTTAATCAAAGCCTTAAAGGGTAATTACAATATTTTAAAACCGGGGGCCCCATATTTACATGTTTTGGTGTGTAAATAATTTATACTTACCAAAAGTTTTGGAATCAGCCCAGTAGATCGCCTCTTCTGGCAGCCATGACATGGCTGCAATGTAATCCTTTGGTACAACTCCAACCGTCAAAGTTGCGTCCACTAAAAGGGCTTGTTTTTCACTGAAAGGCTGAGGTTGTTATTCTATGTGTTTGACAATATTACGGAATCAATTCCTTTTTGTTAAATGATAAGATCCTTTTTGCAAAGAGAAACACAAGTCTTCCTTAAGGAGAATTCTCGCTCTGAAATCGTACAACATTAGTTGTTGCCTCATCTAGATTGTCAAAATCAGTCAGCCATCATTTGGGAAATACATTTTTGCTGGCAGTTCCTCTAGGTAAATTCAAAACTCCCCTCTCCAACTCTGACTCAAATTTCCAGTGTTATGTTATCTGCAACAACTCACCTTATGAGATTTCAGAGTGAAACTTCTTCTTGAACGATGTTAACATGTAAATATAGGGCCCAAGTTTAAAAATACCAGAATTTCCTTTTAATTTGAGAATAAAAATTTAAGGCAGCTCAACCCAGGCTTTTTCACTGCCTACCAATTAAAATTTTGCCAAGATATGCACAATACACATTAAAGAAAAGAGGAGACAAGAGAACATTCATAATGTCATATTTCTCACCTTATAAACCCATTTCCATCAGGTTGTAACATGTGATATGACTGTATCCCAATGTCTGATCATGATCAGTAAAAACACATCAATGCAGGTGGAAATGCACACAGCAAGCTTTGTGTAATTGTGAATGTGACAGGGTAAGACATTAGCCTATTACTAAGGCTGATGTCCGAGTAGCCTATAGATGCTGTTTGCATATATTCTCTGTCACATGACCCTTGTTTTCCATGTCATTGCAGGAACTCTAGCGTGTCACAGAGTGTCACAGATAACTGTCCTTGAACTGAAACCTCCTGTCCCTGTTAACAAATGTGCTAGCTACAATCACCATTCGGTCAGGATGTGAAAATGAGAACATTTGTCAATCTCAATCAACCAAGGTGTAAAAGTAAAGACTTCATCAAGATAATGTATCCAAATACTAATCCCATCACTACAGAGGAAGAATGGTTGCTGTAATGCAGTAGCTAATGGGGATTCTAATAAACTGAACTAAACCAGGTGGATGGGCCATTAAGTTGTGGTTTCTAACATATTAACAGTAGCCTGCTTACATGTTTTACAGACACAAGTCAATCTTGTATTCCCATTGGAGAGTCGTGTTTGTGGGTTTCGAATCGAACTTAGGTTTTTCTCAACAGACAGAGACGAGAGAATAGTCCTCCTTTGTGCAATGTTTTTAATTCTTAAAAAGTATAAGGAGCATAACATGCACAACACAACAGGGACAGGTGTGTGCAAAATCTGTTCACCATCTGCCGAGCAGCTGAGAAAACACTTGGGGGAGTAGAATTGTAACAAGTATGTTATGGGCAGGTACATGATGAGTGTTTTCATCTGGTGAAATGCCTTTCATGTTGAAGTAAAGGCTTACATGAATTGCTCACCGATAAAATCGGTAGTAGTACGAAAACCTTCGTAGTACGAAATCAGGTTTGAATAAACAATTGGGGAAACTTCAGCAATGCTGGAGATAGTCACTATGTTTACATCATGTTAGAAAAAGTCAGACTCTTATGTCACTATTTGTGTGAGGTGTAACAAAAAAGTTATATTAAATTCTTCCATCCGAATTCCCTCCATTGAGACTGCTCGGTATTACACATGGAATGCCAGTCACTCTCTGACAGTTTAATTTTCATTTCCTCTTCTTACTTCACTTGAGTTTCTTCCATTCAATTTTCTGTAAACTCTTATACAATTTATAAACAGTCTTTGAGGGAGTTTGACAAATGTCTTAGTTTGTAAATATCTGAAAAGGTCACCATTTTCTATATGCAAAAAAAAACTGATTGTACTCATAGCTTCAAATGTCATGTGAAGTGAGTGAACCAAAAGGCTCTATGCATTGTCTCTACTTTTGTCTAGTTCAGCATTTTTTAATGTTCCTCTTAATGCATCAATTGCAGTAGATCTCACAAGAAAACATTACCTGTCTTGCATCGAGATGTCTTCTGCTGTGTCCCCGCACCTCGTATCTTTTTCTTCCATTGAGTTTTTTCTGGTTGTTGGCATCCATAAATATTGCATTGCCCCCATCTGCTCTACTGTCTCTTGCTCCATCTATTCCGGTATTGCCATGGCATGTGTAAAAAGGCACCAGAAGGAAATATTCCTGAATGTAGCTGCATGTGTGAGTATCACAGTGAAAAATCACAAACGGGCAGCCGAATAGGTTATCCCAGTAATTTACTGGGAACTGTTTGTAGAATAGTTTGATTGATTGATTGATTGATTGATTGATTGATTGATTGATTGATTGATTGATTGATTGATTGATTGACTGATGAACCGGCAGAATGGCAAAGTCAGCAAAACTGCCACACTTATTCAGTGAGCTACTTGTTGCAGTAATTGTTCCAGCTCCCCAAGATAAACAGATAATCCTTCTATTCTATCTAATCTATTAATTTATTTAAATTCACAGACCACTATTAAGATTCGTCAGTCAAACTTAAATCAAATGAGGATGGCTTTTTAGAGTAACCAGTACCTAACAGCTGAATGTAACAGCTGAGGATCCAGTGTGTATAACAGCAGAGGCTATTAAATGTGAGGAGAATACTCCACCCAGTGTACCATAGGTGTACGTCAGTGAACTAATGGAGTGCAGTGGAGAGAAATGGACAGAGGGAGGAAATGACAAAGGCAGTGAGAAAACAAGTGACCCAATGAAAACACTGAATCAGTCCCCAGCTCTTCACCAGCTTGCTACAAAGGAACAGCTGTTGAAGCGGCTTCCCTCTGTGCTAGCAGCTGATTGGTGGACAGCTTGCTGTCATTCACCTGCCACAGCCAATGATCGGCTGGCAGCATGATCTCTGTTACTACCCAGCCACTGTACCACCCTCTCGCTGTAGCTCTTTACTGTTACAGTCAGACTTTCACAGTTTCTTACTATATACTAATACTGTAGTGTATGCACAACATGCAGATGTTAATAGCAAACTTTACTTATTTTAAATGGATGATTTTGTAGTAATTAAGACATCTGGTAAATGAGATCAGTCAGGCTGCACATTTACAATACTACTTACATTTTAAAAGACCATATCATAATGTACTCCTATTGATTTAGTAGTTTGCCTTTCATTCTTGAGCTTTTGCACCAAAGGAAGCCTTTCACTCTGTGAGTTTGAAACTTTTTCCTGCCATGAGTGGAAATAGAGTAGTTAGTAGAAAAATTAGCAATAATGTAACAGTAATCGTATTATTAGTGATGTGAGAAGTAGTAAAAGTCAGTAGTAGTTTTAGGTTTAGGACTTCTATTTCTTTAATTACTTACTATACATTTTTACTGCTTCAGCAATACAAGTATGTAACACTGATTCTAGTGAGGCTGAAACAGACTTTGCAGCATCATCAGCAATACTGGACCTGTGACATAAAACGCCAACAATTGTGTAAAAAACACAAGGACACCAAGTATAAAAAGTTAAACTACCTAATGAGATAATAGCACCATAAAGTGAAAAACTTAAATATGAACACATACACAAAGCCATTAGTTTTGCTTGGGACTCATTCAAGTTTGTACTCTTCTCCTCCTGAATATCACCCTCAGACTTTTCCTCATCCTTGGTTGTTTTTGTCACTCAGCCTTCTGCTACTACTCTTATCACCAAGTTTAATGTCTTGGCTTTTTAACCAATGCTGGATACATTAATTATTGAAAATATATGTTGAGCTTCTTTCCAGTTTGCATGACACATGACCAGGGGCGCTGCCAGGGATTTTGGGCCCCATGAAAAGAAATCTAATTGGGCCCTTGTATAGGCTGTCGAAAAAATTTGATGCCGTTTTATGTAAAACTATGCATTTTAATGATATTTTTGACTATCATTCCCATATTTGTGAAAAGAACAACATGACAGTTACTTGGTTACTGTTCACTGTCAAATTAATCTGCAGCCTAATGGTAGGTCTATTTTCTAACATAATTTAAACATCCAAATGTGAAAAACATGTTTATTTTAATTATCCTCTGCCTCATTGATCACCATGATCTTAAAGTTGGAATTATTCTCCACCTCAGTTCTTGGCCAACTTTTAACCCTCTGAAAATGATGGTGGATCATCTGGCATTAACATTTCGTAGAAATCATAGAAATCTTGAAATTGAAATGTATCCGCTGATACCAAACATGTCGTACTAGCTTACTGGGAAAGGGGCTAAATATCGCTCCAAATTTGAACTGTTTTTACCGCGAGGTCAATGTGAAATGATTACTTGTAATAATAACTTTCAATCAGCACTTAATGAGGGATGAGATGAGGATGAGGAACCTGCTGCTGCTGATTCATGGCTGTCTGACTGCCTTCAATCTTTACAGCTGCTGACATTAGCTTTAACTGTTCTTAAACTGTGTTCGCTGTAAACTGTGCTCACCTTTCTTTTGAAAGAAATGAGTGAGGAGTTGTCTTCCCTTCTTGCTTTCTTTCCCTTTCTGCTTTTTCCTTTCATTTAAGGCTCCCTGATTTTGATTTCTTGAGGAAAGACATATCTTGATAAGCAGCAGCCACTCCGCTCGTTAAACTGTTTGGAGAAGCATCTTCACGCACCAGCAGCTGCAGGGGTGGACTGAAACATTATGTATTGTAATCAGTCCCACTTTTCCCCCCAGTTCGATGCTCCTGCACATGACATGAATCTATGAGGGTCAATTAATGCCCAAAGTAGTTAGCAAGACGTGGTGTCAAAAAATGTGTATTCATCAGCCAGTATATTGTTATGGAATTGTTTTATTCCCTTATATCCATATCTACATCGGCCCCATAAATGAACACACAGTACACTGGCCTAATGCTTATCTTTTGATAACAATTTAAAATGTTGTGCCCTTGGTGTTGTGTAAACACCAAGTTGAACACCTACTTGTATTTATTGTACTATATGTACTACTACGTTGTATATATGTTAGGATTTTTATCTTTTTTGATACTTGTTTATATTGATGTTTATATTGATATTTATATTGTCAAAATTGAAGAGCTGCTATCTGTGTTTCGTTGTTTCTGAAACAATGACAATAAACATATATACTATTTTATTCTATTCTAAATTTCCCCCTGTAGTATCAAACGTGTGTTGAATATCAATATTTTTCAAGGTAGTCTGTCAAAGTTGGAAATTCAAGTACGGTGACAACATTACTGTGTAGTAGCAATGTAAAGTCAAGCAGTTCAAAGACAATATTACAATTCAGTAGAATTAGGACTAAGTTGATGCCTGAACAAGTTCAGAACTTTAATGAGAGCAGTCTCGTTAGAGTGTTGTTAAGACTTAGAAGAAAGACTAGATTTGCTTGGATACACTCTAATCATTTCTTAATTCAACTGGATCAAATATTACGCAGCAAATGCTACAATGTTTTTATGAGCCAACTACTTTTGTATTCTGTAATAGAATAGAAGGCCAAGTCTGTGAATGCACATAATGGTTAAGTGTTTATATCTACCTTGGTTCACTTTTGGTGTCCTTGTTCTTGGATGTCGTTGGATGTCTATTTCTGCATAAGTACATTGAGAGCAGCAGAAAACTGGAGTCAAATTGCTTGCATGTGTTCACATACGTGGCCAATAAAGCTGTTCCACAACCTGATTTTCAAATTATCTGTGCTTTTTGTCACACAATGGCTTAGCTCACTGATTTACACTCACATAAGATTTGAATGATGATAGTATGCTTTTCTTGATGGCCTTGGCAATGACCTGTAACCACGAGCCCCTGAGTTTTTACCCAAAGGATGGCATTATATGAACGGAGTGCTTTCGTCCATATATGGTAAACAGAAGCACAAGCAGTGGCTTGGAAATGAGGTCTGTAATCTGAGACCTATCACTTTTTCTGCTCTCAGTGGCAAACCACTGTGCTCTCAATAAGACTTCTGTCATTGTGCTCATGCTGCCCTTTCTTCAGAAGACACACACACAAATACACTGCTTGGATTCCTTCATTGGTCACAATGGTCACAAACTTCATTGGTCACAATGAAGGAATCATATCAAAAATATATAAATTAACAATTGATTTGTGTGTAGCTGTACTCATGGACCTGAGAGGCTCACCCCACTATTGTGAATTTTTGGATAAGAAAAAGAAAAGAGAAACCGTACTGATGAGTTTGTTGTTGTAAAATGGGGGAAAATTTAAGTTTTGTTGCAGTTTACGCTTTGGACCAGTTCCCCGACCAGCATTTCAAGGTTGGAATTTGTGTAGAAACGTTCAAACTTGATTTGCCATTTTAATGCCTCCAATCATTCAACCAAGGCTGGTCCAAGCAAAAGACTGAGAGTCGTTATAATCAGATGAACGTTTTTCTGGGGGGTCTTCGGACCAAATCTGAAAGAGAAATGTGGAAAACCTTTTGTGCATATGTAATGCCTGCCAATGTAATAATGTCCGCAAACGTAATAAACCACAAACGTAATAAAAATATTTAATGTATTAAACCCACAAATGTTATACATTTTCCACAAACATAATAGTCGCTGCCTACCACAAACTTAACACGCGATTTCCCACACATGTAATAACTATTACGTTTGCAGGGATTTATTACGTTTGTGGGGATGTGAAAATCTTTCTTGTAATAACTTCCCACAAATGTAATAATACAAAGAATAATTGTCGTGGTGGTTATTGCTTGTTTGTTTGCCTATGCACCCAATACTACTGACCTGTGGGTGCAAAATCCAGCTGCGGACTCTCCGCTCTGCTATCACCCAATGGATCCAGTCAGATCTGATCCAATTAATCTTCATGATTGATATCTTGGTTAAGGCATAACAGTGCGCTTTCCACAACCCTAGAGTTAGATCTGTTCTGATATCTGATATGTTTCTGATTGGACCAAAGTGTCAGCTGGACTTCAGAAGGACCAGAATTCCAACACTACTAGAACGGCTGTTAGCGGTCATTTTGACCGCTATATTTTAAACTCTATAATCTCTCATGTAAACACCCAATTGAGTGATGAATTTATTCATTGTGTCACACCAAAATGTACTTTTTAACAGGTTTAATTATACATTTATCAATATTCATATCGTGTACCGTAATTATTGCATATATTTACACAAGATTTTAATAGATTGATAATTGACCTGCACTGTGATTCAGCTTTTACGGACAAATTTACCTCGGTGGACTTGGACACGTTTTTTCACTATCTCTTGCCCAAATTGACAGCCCTTGCTGCAAAGGTTTTGTGCAAGTTTAGGACTAACTACCTTTGTGAAAAAGTTTTCTCTGTAATGAGCATCAATGAAACAAAGCTGCGCTCAAAGCTCACACAGCAGCACTTAAATGACATCCTGAAATTGGCTGCTACTCAGGATTTGACACCTGATATTGTTGCGCTTGTGAAGGCTAAAAGATGGCAAGTTTCAGGAGCAAATTAAACAGCGAGTAACCCTACTTCTGAAATGCTGCTGCAGATGCATTTACACCCTAAAGAATATAGTATAACTCTTTAAAGACAGTGAACTCTGTGCAATATAATGTCAGTCAGCAGCTTCAGTACAAACAAGTTTGATTTGATGGAACCCTATTGTTCAACCATTGCCACAACTTTTATGTTGTTTTCTTTTTTATGTATACATTTCATACATTTACATGGCAGGGGGATGACTCAACCTTCTTCCTTAATAGTTGCCACATTAGTTTGTATGGTGTGGTGTGTCAGTTTAGGTGGTCGGGATTAATACAAAGATGTGAAAAATAATTTCTAGATCTTGACACGTTGTTTTGATCACGAAGTAAAATACTATATTGTTCAGATCCAGATACCTGTGACTAAATGTTTTGTGCCTTTGTAGATACACTGTGATCTGTAAGTTCTAATGTACATGTGTAAATGATAAACTGAGGCATAATATTGTTGAAATTGATCTTGTTTTTCTTAAGAAATTTCAGGTTAATGTGTTTTCTAAAAAGGTTGTTTGTTAAATATGAAAATTTTCAGAATGTACTTGAATTTTTTTGCACTAAAAGAAAGGGAACATTTTTAAGTTGAAGTTATTTATAGGTTATTATGCTATGAATTTACTGGTCCGGCCCACTTGACATCAAATTGGGCTGTATGTGGCCCCTGAACAAAAATTAGTTTGACACCCCTTCTCTATAATCATAAAATCAGAGTGCACACACATTTTGAACCAGCCTGTGTGGAGCATGTTAATCAAAGATAATGC
>OMLP01040208.1:0-10950 GCA_900302685.1 Spondyliosoma cantharus | reverse complement strand
GGGATGCCTCAGACAGGACAGAGGTGCTGGGGGATTACATCCTCCAGTTTAGCAAATATAAGGAGAAATCCTTCTGGTGGCTTTTGGAGAATGATGTAGGCTACACCATCTACCTCGTCAAGTACATAGAGAAAGAGAAGGCTGCAGGGGTGTTTATGACTGAGAGGCAAAGCAAGGCCAGCTTTTTGTCCTTCGTGGGTTATGCCCACAGCTTTGAAGAAATCCAATCTCTTCTATGTTATGAGTCGGAAAAGCCCACAGCTCAAGCAGCCTCAGAGGATGACCAGCTGGTTGGCTTTGGCTATCGTGCCAAGAGCACCTGACGGGAAGTGTGGGACAGCCGGGCCGATGGCTTTGCAGCCTTCATCATGAGGAAGAAGTGTTTTTCAGGGACTCAGATGTACAAACTGCAGCAGTACCTGAGAAAGAAGGAGTCGGCCTCTGTCTCTTCTCCACCAGTTCTTGCCTCAAGTGCACCTGATGACGCCATGAGTAGGTTTTTTTCAGTATGCATAAAATGTTTTTTTTGTATCTGTATTCATTTATCATGGCACATATGCTTTAAACCCATTTTTTTTTACAGCACTGTAATTCTTTCTGTCTGTGTCACAGTGATGGATGACGATGAGGAGCTGGAGAAAGCAATGCAGAGCATATCACCCACCATGGAACTGGTACAGTGTTGTAAGTACATTTTGATTTTCTACTGAGTGAACATTCAAAATTGATTTTGGTGCAAACAGTGTTATTCTCAACTACAATTCCGAGTTGTTTGAACTACAGAAATCTGTTTAGAATTATCTTAACGAATAATGGTGCTGCACTTTATGCTCTCAACAAAGCCGACACACATGTCACTGCCCACGACTTGTTTAAAATGGCTCCATACCTCCGACTTTCCTCCAGACTTGCTCAAAGTTAATTCTCCTGTTTTTATTTTTTTCTTTACATCTTCAAGCTCCATGTTGCACTTAACCTACACAATCAGTGATGCCGGTAACGCGATACTCTAATCTGAGGCAGAGGCAGAGACTTTTTAGGGCCAGGAAGAAAGCCCCAAACTAGGGCTAAGTTTCTTGAGCAAAAGATGGAAAGCTATTGTGATTTAGTAGTGAAGTGAACTTAAGGCAGATCAGTAAAAAGGAGAAATTGAAACATTTATCAATAGGTTTACACTCATTTGTAAAATGACTAGATGTTTTAGTTGGCAATGTGTCAGATTATGGTGGGGTCCATTTCTTATGGATCAATGTTACCAATTGTCAGTGATCTATCCCTTCAAATTATTGAAAAATCTGTGATTACAGTCTGTATCTAATACGCATTCTTTTTGTGTCTAGCTACTACAAATACAAGACCAAATCTAAGCCCAAACCCCTTTAGGTGCTGATGACTCCCTCTGCTGCAAAGAAGAAAAGGGATCAGTGGAGGATAGACAAAAGAAATCAGGGGGAAAGATCGAAGCGGACCAATGAAATCATGAACAACACTCCAGAGTCTATTAATGAATTATATCTTGAAGATCAACTTGAACCCCAACCCAGGGAGCCAAATGAACATCAGCAACATCCTCCCCTATCCCGACCCACAGAGCCAAATGATCAACAGGAGAATGCTCTGCCACTTGCTTCATCTACCACAGAAAAAAATTAGAGCAACACATCCAAGCGATTTGCTAAATTAAAGAAAGAAAAGACAAAACTGAAGGACGAAATAGCCAAACTTCAAAGGCAACTTACACTGTCACATCAGAAATCTGAGAAATTACGTAAACGTCTCAAAAGGGCCAACAAAACAAAAATTATTAGTGAGAACCACAGCCCACAGGGAGCCAAGAAGCTTCCTGCACAGCAGAGGACACAGCTAAAATGCTTCCTGTGTAGGGATAAAATAGCAGACTGCTACCAGGAAAAAAAGACACAGTGACCAAAAACAAGGAGACGGTACAGAGAAGAGTCCTCCAGAAAACATTGAAAGAGCTACATGTGCAATACAACAAAGAAACAAAAAAGGAACTCACAATGTCATATTAGACAATTTTTATGCTTGCGTCCCTTCTTTGTTACAGAGCCAAAAACATTGCGACATTGCAACACTTGTGCATGCATAGACCATGAAAATGTTCGGATCCTTACTGAGAAACTAGCCCAAAGTGGCTTGTTGACAACAGCAAGCATTTCAGAGTTGTTGGCTTCTATAGTGTGCGAACGTAAAAAAAAAAAAAAGTCTTGCATGTATCGCTTGTGTGTGAACTGCTGTTACAAAGAAATAGAATTATATATTCAAGAAGAGATCAAGATCACCACATGGCAACAGTGGAAAAGGGTCAAGACCAAGTGTGGCGACAAGGAGTTCACAAACTTCATAAAAAAAACAGAAGACAGTACATGGCAAGACCTACGAATAATACTAAATGAGAAAGTTGATGTCCTTGCCAAGCATCATTTCAATTGGCTCCACCAAGTTGAGCAGTGCAGAGAAGTTAAAGACACCATCAGTGACACTGAAGTAGTGTTTCACATGGACTTCTCTGAAAATTATGCCTGCAAACTTCCCACAGAAATTCAAGCTTTCCATTTTGGTGCAAGCCGTAAACAGGCCACCATACACATAAGTGTGGTCTACACATCAAGTCATATGCAACAATTGCTGACAGCCTTCGGCATGATGAGAGAGCCGTGTGGGCACACATAGAGCTGATTTTAAAGGACATCAAGGTGCGTAACCCCAGTCTGACAACGATCTACTTCATGAGTGATGGGCCTGTGACTCAGTATAGAAACAAAAAGAACTTCTATTGACTGAGCACGCTTCCCTTCATAAAGGGCAAAGTCACTTGGAACTTTTCAGAAAAGGCTCATGGCAAAGATGCACCAGAAGGAGTGGGTGGCGCTGTACAGCGCACTGCACTGGGTCTCAGAAGAGGACATCGTGAAACATGATGAAGCTGTTCCTGAAAAGCTGCCAGTCATAAAGGGCACCATGAAAATGCACCAAATTGTGTCTCTCACCCCTGGTAAGCTGAGACACATACAGAGCTATCCTGTTTCTGCAGCCGAACAACAAGCAGTTACTGCAACTGCCACAGTCCAAATGAGGTAGACTTTAATAGCACAGGGGAGACAGAGGAGACCCCCACAAGCTCAACAAGTGCAACACCACAACTGTCACCAGACCTAGTTGGTAGGTTTGTAGTAGTTAAATATGATGGAATGCCATTCGTTGGACGAGTCCTTAGTATGGTGGGTGCTGAAGTCCATGAGGCAGGTAATGGGGAAAAACTCATTTGTGTGGCCGACAACCGCAGACGTGCTCTTCTACTATGCATCAGATATGTAAGCCCCCCTGTCAGAACCAGAGCCGTCAACAAACCGTTAATCAAACATATGTGTCCATGACTGGGAAACATTCCAAAGCATGTGGTAGCAGCACAAAAAAGAAATGTGGATAAACCACCTCTTTTCGAATCAGTTTTTAGTTTTTTAAGTGTTTTACTAAAAATGAAATGTCAATGAACTTATTAAATGCCTATACAGTTTTACCCTGTGATTCTGTGTTATGTGTGTTACATACAGGACTTGAAAAGTTACATTGTTGGTGTTGCATGAAATTAAAGATTAAAAAAACATTTTTTCAAATCATTAACAGTTGTCAGTGTCTCTTTCTTTTTATTGTATGTATCACTGTTGATGTTTTTTTTTTCTCCAGAGAGCCTTAGAGAAACACTTGCAGTATGTCATTCCTGGCAAACAGCATGTCAGTCCTGTCAATGACATTCAAGAAATGTAACCTAATCCTTGTAGCCCCCTCCGTGCCTACAGTGAAGAGACCTGTGCCCCTTCCTCCTGAGCTGCAGTTTCTGGTGAAAGAGCTTGCTAGTCACCAGCAAACTGAGAGGACTGGCTCAGCACCAGGTGTGTATCACGGGCGATTTTCATATTCAGTTTTATTTTCTCCTTAACAATGTCTACACTGTGGCCCATATGAGTGTTATAAGTGTCGTCAAGGCTGTACATTAGTGGGAACAAACATGGTAATAAAGTAAATAAATAAATGATGCAATGTAAAGTAAATGGAGTTTATTGGTTTTAATTGAACATACATACATTGATCTTTTCAGGAACCCTCCCACCTTCTGAGACCTCCTCTGCCCTTCATACACATGAGCCAACACACAGTAAGATGTTTTCGTAACTCTTTGTTACTGTGCCCCAAATTTGTCCTTCACTTTACCATCTATAATAAGAAGAATAAAGAGTGTAAATGTTATGACATCTCACTAATCTTTTTCTTTTTCATCCTTGTTCTCTCCGCTGATCCTCCCCCATTGATACGCAGACCAGCCCCATATACACCTGAGACACAACACAGTAAGATGTTTTCATGACTCTACTCTGAAGATGTTAGTATGACCCAAGTATGTCCTAAACTAAAAAATTCAGACATCTCACTAATTTAGTTTTTCCTTTTTCATCCTTGTTTTTCCGTCAGCTGGACCTTCTGCTGTTGCTCCCCCAGAGACACACAGACCAGACCCTCATACACCTGAGACACCACACAGTAAGATGTTTTTTATGACTATTCTGAAGATGTTACTGTGGCCAAAATATGTTTTAATTTATTATATAATCTGTGATAATAATAAAATGTGTGAAAATGACGACATGTCACTAGTTATGTTTTTGTTTTTCATCCTTGTTCCCACAGCTGGGCCTTATGCTTTTGTTCCCCCACCGGCACAGAGACCAGATCAGGATATAAGCAGTTGGAACTGTTCTTATCCTCAGAAAGTGTGGACAGTGAGGACAGAGCTCCAATCTCTGGGACTGTGGCCTGGGTCCCACCATTTGCTCAAGCCAGGAAACGCCCTTTCATTATGGCGTCTTCCTCCACAGCCAGAACTCAATGACACTGTGTTAGAGCTCCATCCATTTTTTATTTGGAAACCAGAGAGTGGCATCATGGTGAGACTGAGAAATGATTATGTACTCCCATGTCTTCATGGTTGTCCAAAGCCAGATATAGTCTCAGTTGGTGTGGGTAGGCCTTGAGTGATTGTTGGCTCCAGTGGACAATACTACATCTTTGCTTCATGCCTTCGCTGCAGTCTCTGCTTCATGAGCTTAGGCGCATTTGGCAAGTCAGCCTCAGACATGGCAAACCAGGTGAATGAGCTGATGCACCTTAAATATGAACAAGCTCATCTGGCATACCTTTGCAGCATACAGAACATCTGGGGTTTACGGGCAGAAGACTCTTGGTCACCTTGCGAGGAAGGATGACATGCCACAGTTTTTTGGAGCCTATGATGATGCAGAGGCGTGGTGTGGAGGCTCTGTCTCTGCTCACTACTTGACTGACTGCCTCATTGATGAATACCGCCACCAAGAGCCAGCTATCACTAAAGTCCTGCAGGGCACTTTTGGACAGGTCATGCGGTCTGACCACACCAGGAAGGTGGCATGAAAAGTGACCTTGTCATCCGGCACCATGTCAAGCTATGCAGTTATGAATGAGAGTTGGATGATTGCCTCCTGGGTGATGGTTCAGTCTGAGACAGAGAAGTCCCTTGAACCCATGTACCAGGGCTTAGCCAAGAGGTACAGTGATGCAGGGGTGGAGAAGTTCAATTACCACTGGGTAGACAGGTGAGAAATATCTGCATCCCCTTTCACTGCCACTCATAACATACATAGTATTTATGACTCTCAAAAAGTAATTTTTGTAATTCTAATCAGTTCCTCCTCCTTGTGTTCAGCAGGGATTGCTGTGCGCCATTCAAAATCCCTGACCTTCACCACGGAGAGCACCTCAACTGGGATGCCTGGAGGACCACACAATCTGTCATCACTGAGGCCACTGCTGGGACTCTGGAGAACACCTGTGCATCCCGTACACAGTACAATATGGACATTGTGGTGAAGTTGTGGTGACGTTTCACACGTGAGTGCACTTCAGAGCATCATCCCCTCTACAGCACCTTCTGTCAGCTCCTCTCCTCTCCACCTTTTCTGTCATGGATCTGGATGACCTGCAGAGGCTCAAGGATGCTTATCAGTTCTGTGGAATTCAGCCACCAAATCCCACAAAACAGCACACCAGAGAGCACTGTAGGACCAGAATTCCACAGCCAACAGAACTGGTCGAAAGAGTGGAGAAAGTTCTTTGCCATTTCCACCTGACCACAGACCCAAACAACATGCCGCTCTTCAAACAATCCATGCTGAAGACATGGCGGATCAAGAGGGTGCACATTCTCTGCAGGTGCCTCGGTGACCCTGAGGTCACAGGGAAATCCTGTACAGGTAGGGGGAAATCTGCAGCTTAATCATGTCCCTGGTGAAGGCGCAAAAGTCCCCATCCAGTCAGAGGGACCTCAGAGCAGGAGGGGTATCATTTCCACCAGTCCCAGTGGATTACTGGAACTCACGTGTCCTGCGAATTGTTCCAGGGCACGACAGGGGTGGCGCGATGGAACTACCAAAGGCTTCTGGACCTTAAGCAGCCTGATGTAATCCTCCCACCTGTGTTCGATCCAGTACTCATAACTGAGCTCAACGCTGCTTCAAAGAGAGTGACTGGAAAAGAGAAGTACCCTTTACTTCGCCTCTGTGATAGGGACACCGGAGAGGTTTGGCCTTTAATACATAGAGCCTTGGTGCTGTCTAGTTCCACTAGATTGGAACAAACATAGAGTGCAAAGGAAAGATGAATCTGTTCTTGTGCCTCTCCCCCCTGGCCCATCCCATGGCCTGGACCATCCATAAACCCGGCACACTCTCTCTCAGACCCTGACCATGCTTTCACCTTTTTGGTTTTGTTAAACTTTAGCTTACTTTACTGCACAACACCCATCACACCATATACATGTAACCACATGAACACTACTGATAATACTGATTGAAACACATCCCATTTCTTATGGATTATTGTTGAGTTACAATAAAACATGCAACTTTTCTGCCGAACGGGTCAGACGAGAGGCAACAGAGTGGTCGGATAAAGGCAGTTGGACGTTGGTTTCAGTCTGGGCGGTGCATGTGACAACGCATCCGCCATGACGTTGTCTGTTCCTTTAATATGCCTGTTCTCAAGGTCATAGGCCTGCAGAAACAAAGACCATCTCATAAGCCTCTGATTCGGACATCTCAGAGACTGTAAGAATGTCAGGGGGTTGTGATCTGTATAAACCACAAGAGGCACTCCTCCCACATAAACCTCAAAATGCTGCAGAGCCCAAATGAAAAAGATCTGTGAACAAACAACTAAGGAAGCTAAGAATGCAAAATGAGAAGCTAATGAAGCAACTTGAACCTGAGAAAAGAAGAGCGGATAGGTCTAGACGAAAGAATCAATGCCTTGTGCAAAGACAGAATGTGGATAAAAATGCACACACAAACACACAAGCAAAACAGTCAAAACGAAGAAACACTGCTCAAGAAAGGAAGAAACAAGTGGAGTCCTTCCTATTGAGAGATGAGAGCAGCAGCCTTCTTCCAGGGAAGTTGGGAGGAAAGAAAAAATGCAAAGGAGAGTACTTGTAAAGTCTTTGGTGGACCTGCAGAAGGAATACTCGCAGACAGCTGAACTAAAACATAGAATGTCTTACAGACAGTTTCTACGCTATAACCCATTTTAGATTACAGAAGCCAAGGCAAATGATCGTAATACATGCACCTGCTACCAACATGAGAACATGCGTCTCCTTATTGATGCCTTGTCACAGCGTGGTATCCTACCTTCAAAAAGCCTATCATATCTTCTCTCCAGCATAACCTGTAATACGGACAACATGAAATGCATGGAGCCCAAAAGGTTCTTCCACAATTTGCTGCATATGGCCTCCTCCTTTCCAACCTTCTGGCATCTCTGTGTTCCTTCATTGAAGGATCGTACAGATACCTGTACCTGAACTCGAACTCGTTTATCTTCCTGTTTCCGGTTTCCGGTTTGTCGAGCACGGCGGGTATACTGGAGCCTTAAATGCTGCACACATTGAGGTCAATTGCATGGTGCAAATTGGCGGGAAAAACATATTCAAGTGGCCTGCTAGGCGAGACTGCATTATATGTACAGCAAGGACCAACTTGTCAGTGTCATCTCTGAGCTTTTTATTTCATGTTTGTATTTCATGGTGTACTCTGTTGTATAGCACAGTTCATGAAGAAAATAATCAATTTACTATGAATTATTTTTAAGAACCACAGGATGTTTTGCTGTTTTATTAATGGGTTGTTTAATGAATTTTACCCAAACAGTATTTTTTTTTTCTTTTTTTAGGTCAATTCCATTTATGGTTATGAAATGTGACAAGTAGGCCCTATGGCTATTCGAAAAATTATTTTACTTGAGTTGTACTAAAAATGTGACTGAATTAAATACAGAGAACAGTAATTTTAACTTTTTATCCCGTATAACTTTTAACTTAAAACTTAAAATTAGTGAATTTTAAAATAAATTTGAACAAGAAACGTAAGCCAGGTCAATTTTGTTTACATGTTCATGTTATGTTGCTAAATGTTACAATGGCGCCCAAGTGTTTTTTATGGGAATGTTGGTTTCTTCTTCTTTCTTCTGACTTTATTGTACAAAAAACATTTGAACTTGAAGTTGTAACTTCATTTTAATTATTTTTTAAATGAATTTGAACAAGAAATAACAAATGTGACTTTGTACAAAACAGGGGCATACCGGTACTTTTTGTTGCCCAATGGTGTGACAGAATGTCCTGTGGTATGACAAACTGAAATATAAGTGGAAAAAGCATTTTAATGCACAAATTCATGTAATAAGTGTTGAATAATATAATAATGATATCATCACTATGCACATATAAGGATGGAATGAAGCTTCATTAGGTTTTATACTAATTATAATGAATATAATCCAGACGTTTGGGTAAAGTCCTTATGTGTACATCTTATAATAGGATAATAACATGATTGTGATTCTTTATTGGTTACTTTTGATGTGGGAATATAATTAGGCCAAATTGATAAGGATTGTGCATATTTGTCTTATCTGTCACACAATCTCTGAATTAAATATTAACATTAAAAATGTTGTCACACCGGTGGATAATATTTAAGACTACCACACAAAAAAGTTAATAAAATACAAACTAAATAAGGAATTAGAAAGGGACACATTCAGTTTTGAGTTAATCACATATTAAGCAATATAATTATATGTCATTTGACATACATTTTAGAAATACATTTTTTTCCACTTTGGATATGAGTTCACGTCAACCACCCATCTGCCAATACCACTGGCCCAGCTCTACCACCTGCGCGTGTGACCACACAGGATGAAAGGACATCATGTAACCCACCAGAGCCTCCGCGAGATTGAACGTCAACCTGACAGGTGAGTGTAACTACAGGTGAGTGAGGAGTGTCAACCCAGACCCGACTATCAGCCAAGCCATTGCCCAAAATAAAATGCACCCCTTCAATAGGCAGTGACGACCGCATCCTGACAGAAACTTCACCCTGTACGAGCTCACAGCTCAGGATCATTTTGGGCAAAGGAATAGACAAGATGGTTAAACTCATCCCTTTACTCAGAATACAATCACCAGTGTCCGTCTCTTCCGACAAAGGCAACACAGTGTCCACAATATAAGAGCCATAGGCCCCTGTATCCCTCAGGATTTTTATCGGGACTTTAACATCACTGCCAACCAGTGAAACAAAGGCACTCGGCCTTCTAATGGCCTGTCTCATGACAGTAGTTGCAGCTTCCACCTTTATCATAATTACCTCATGCTTTAAGGTCTAACTTAGAAGCAGCTTTCCCTGTCCACATCTGGTCAAGTGAAGCGGTAAAAGAATTATTCCCTCTCTATCCAAAATCATTACGCGCAGCCGCACCCTCCCTTAAACTGCTCTTGTGGAGCAACACCTACTCGTCTGCTGATACAGCAGCATCGGCAGCTGTAGTGACTTGCCTCCGGTAATGTACGTCGCAATTCGACCCGGGAGCATATTCTTAAACTGCTCCAAAATGACCAAGTCACACAACTTATCAAAAGTGGTAACCTCCAGCGCAGTTAACCAGCGTTTGAAATGGTTGGTTATGTCTCTAGAAAATTCAATTTGTCCAGTCCTCTTTTCCCATGCCCTAAAACGCTGTCAATAAGCCTCTGGCACCAATTCATAAGCCTTAAGTACTGCAGATTTTATTTTTTCATAGCTAGCGCCATTCTCCAGACTCAAGGATGAATACACCTCGTGCGCTTTTCCCGCGAGGATGCACTGGAGCATTAGCTAGCTGTTAGCTCCGGCAGCTAGCTAGCTCACCGTCCGGCAACAACAGTCATGTTCACGGCCGAGCATGGGAGACCGTCTCCTTATCATATTCACAGCCGAGCACACGGTATGAAATGGTCTGTTATTCACGGCCAGTGAGCTACGTTAATATATTAGCATGTTGTGCTAAAAGACAGTGTGTTAGATGCCCAAGAGTGACTTGGCAGTCGAACGACTTCCTTTGTGTTGGTATACATGTAACTGTAAATGCCATCTTACTTACATTCCTGCATTCCTGTGGGGGATGTGCCCCACATATGGCTTATTAACACGTCAAGCACTCTCCCCTCCTCCTTTCACATCCTGCTACTGTCTTTACAGCACATTGATCAGACAGGAAAAACAATGTAATTTCTTACAGTCTACATAGCTTTATTGTTTCATGTAACATGAGAAAACGGCTAAAAAGCATATGACGTAATGTTAGTCACTATGTTTCTCTAAAATGTAATTTTTGTTTTACTCAGTTATGAATGTGGACTGGCTAATGAAAATTCTGTTTTCATCTATCAAAGGCACACAGAAATCAGTCAACATCTACAAGTGGAGAGCTGCTGTACAGAGTCAACTTCCCCAAATCAAAACACGGAGAATGCACCACAAAACCTGTGAAAGCAGAGCCAACATTCTGTAAGTT
>OMLP01040204.1:0-18434 GCA_900302685.1 Spondyliosoma cantharus | reverse complement strand
AGTTGTGGGAGAAGAGTAAAGGCTCGAATAAGCGTATGTGTACCTGGAGAGTCAGCCTACACAGCAGCAGCAGAGGGGAGTGTGTTCTGAAATAGCGTGCGGAAAAGTCATTTCCAAACTCTCCTCTCCCCTATGTGGCCCGTTTGCCCTCGGGCTCAGCATGGCCTGGCATTTACATACTGTTCAGCACGTGCTCTGGGACACTGTCACACATAAAACACACACACACACACACACACACACACACACACACACACATACATGCAAACATGCCACAGTATATTTATCAAAGGAAATAAAAGCTTCCCACAGCACACACACACACATTCAAGTGAACTACCATAGATACATCCGGGGAAATAAGGTCATGCAAATCTACAAATCACGCACACACACACACACACACACACACACACACACACACACACACACACACACACACACACAAACAGACAAACTCAAACCAGAGGGCAGAGAGGCAGGATGACAGCCCAGAGTGAATGAAGGAGGGAAGAGATCACATTGTGGTTTCCACTGTTGCTCCCCTCTGTCATTCTTGACTCATGACAAATGGTATGTCACAGGCCGCAAGTTAGCACAGGCAGACTTCCCTCCCCGTTCCCAAATGTCTCTCTTTTTTTTTCTCTCATCTTTGTTTCTGCGCCCGTCCGTCTCTGCCTCTTATTTTTGTTTCTGTCTCCTCGTCTTTCCTCCCCGCTCTTCCGCCGCTCCTTCTACCAGAGTCCCTGACCCTCTTTAAACCCTGTAAAACCTTTCAGACATCAACAACACGTCCCCAGCTCACATGCATTGTTAAATCAACTTTCCTCTGACATTGATCCAATGTTTCCCCAGTGTTCCCACAGCCCTTGTTTAATCCCTGGCTGGCTTTATGGGGCCCTTCTGCTTGGCCTCTCATTACACCCTGCGCCCTATTGTGATCCACCCGAGCAGTTTAAAAACGTGCCAGCGACCCCAAAAAGCTCAGGTCCTGTTTTATAGCCAAATCAGCTGTGGGATAATGCTGTATGTTTAGGTTATTGCCCTGGAAACAAGTTTGCAGAGAAAAGATTCACATGTTTATGAATGTGTGTGTCCTGCATGCTTATGAATTACCCCTTACCACGCGGCGCATGCTTTCGAAAGTAAACGTCACCCATGACTCGCGGTCAATGGCGTGTGACAGTCACGATCTCAGGTCGTCCATTTTTAGGCGAACCGCGACGCCTCGGCTCCTCCGCTGGCCTCTGTCTCTCCTCTTCCTGGCTCATCCCAAAGTAGAAGCACACGGCTGACCTTACAGCAATAAAAAACGCCGCTGACATCTGTTACAGTGAGCCCATGGCTCTGTTACAGAGGTTCTTACCTGGCAAGGTTCAGGTACAAAAGACTGCAGCCAAGATTGAAGATACGCGCACAAAGGATGGGATATTATATCTCAAGATGGAGTCTTAAAATGATACACATTCTTTTATTGAGTAAATTATCAAGGTTTACAATCTTATATCCTTTATTCATAAAATGGGTAATAGAGGCCAGTCACAGGTTTCTGACATAAAAAAGTTTGACTAAAGCAGCGACGTCCTGCGATTTAATAGCCACCACATGGTGAATTGCACAGTTCTGTAGAAACTTCAAGCTGTGTCTGACAACAGAATAGTCAAGTTAACATGTACATGTGCTGTGTATTCAATATGGACAAGTCCTGTGATCGTATGAGGTGTACTGGGTTTAGGTCTTGGGCAGTGAGACTGGGATAATAATTCAGGCCAGGAATCTAACACCAGCCTAGGCCACATTCTCCACATTCACTCTGTTAAAGGATGACTTTTTGGTACAGTATTTTTAAGATTACTAGTCATGCAAGTAACATATCCTTAACTTTTGTTTTAAAAAACACCCATCTGCAGTTCAGGTGAGTAATTTGCAACTCCATAATAAGGGAATACATATTCATATATATATTTTTGTTTTGCACCTGACATACCTTCAGAGATGAATTTATGATCATGATGTTCTGGTAGCTGATGTTTACCGAGTACACAGGTCTTTATTTTCAGGGTTTTTTAAGAGCAAATACACATTCCGCTCTCCATTGCATGGTTCAGTTTTTTTATAACACAGAAACATCTTGGGAAAGATAGCTGTGAATCAACCTGCTGAGAGCACCCCTCCTATGTTTTTTGTTTTTTAAACACCGACCGTGTCCCTTGCTCGTGAAGACATCTGTAATTTAGGAGCATTTAGTGGCACTTTCCTCTCTGGCTTTCCTCCTCTTGATCTGATCCTTCCTGTGCTTTTGATTTTCTCACCGCACTGCGGCCACTCACATTCCACTGAAAGATGCACTGACTGAAAGATGTGTTATGTGCATGCAACCAATGTAAGAGATCGTACTGTCAGGCTGAAGCAGGTAGTCTCAACTTACAGTTGTGAGGGTCTTTCGCTGCCCTGAGTTGTTTTGTCTTTGATTTACACATTTCGTTTAGTGTTTTTAACACTGGCCTGACACTGCAGGCCAATCTGGTCTTGGACGGGAATACATCATTGACTCACTTGTACATTACATCGCATCCAGACCTTCATGTCATCTGGGAAGGGTTTACTCAGTGTTCACTGGTTGAAAACCAAGCAAGGTGAAACAGCTTTTAGTTTTTTACAACCCCCATATGTGGAACAAGCTTCCTGAATACTTGAGGTTCAGGGTTTAAAAGACATTCACAACTTCTTTATTATTATTTATTATTATTATTTATTTGCTTATTTATTTATTTAAAAAAAAAAAAATTTTAGATACAATCTACATGTTCTTAATGTCTTATTTTCCAACATAGTTCTATGGCCCTTTGAATTGCCTTGTGTCTAAATGATGCTATATGAATAAACTTGCCTTAAAGGACAGTAGAGAGTGTGTCAGTGTAAGGCCTGGTCCACCAGCATTTGACATGATTTTGCTGAGAAATGAATTTGTTCCAAAAATCATTGCTCTTATGAATGGTTTACAATTAAATGCAAATGCATTAAATTAACATTTAATAAGCCCATTAATTATAACTTTTTTAACTCCGTTTATAAAAGGCGACTTATCAAAAGTGCCATCAGCTTTTCTTGATATCTGCAACTACCTCGGCACAGTCACCGCCGGCTGTGGTACACCAAACACAGCTAATTGCCAAGAAAACCTGCTCCAAATCATTTCATAAAACCGCGGCTGCCAGACAAAGCAGCTTAGCATAACACCTAATTCATGGAGAGAACAATAGAACAAAATGTGCTCTCTCTGTGCCAGATTAACAGCAGGGGAGACAAAGGTAGCGGAGCAGCCGGACCAGTCGACGCCAGCTCCGGCACACCTGGTCCTCGCGACCTCTCACCTCGGCTCCAGACATCACAGCCAAAAGCCAGAGAAGCAGGAAGTGCAGAAATAACGACTGGCAGGAGGAGGACGATCAGAGGGAGCAGCAACGGCCGACTGCTGAGAAGCGGGGAGCAGCAGAACGGCGGTTTCATCTGGAGCAAAGAGGAGCAAGAAGCGTAAAGGAAGAGAAATAGCGCAAGCGATGTCAACCACATCCACACGCACACACACACACACACACACACACACTGTATTTTATTGTGTAATGTTTGTCGAAGCGTGGCCTATTTCTGGAAACCTTCACATGGCGGGTGGGGTGATGTATCGGAAAACAAGCGGCGATGAGCAAACGAGCGCAGCAACACTTGTAAACAGATTTCAATGCGTTTAAGATGTGCGAGAAAATCCTCCCTGAGCGCTAAGCCAACATGCGCCGCGGCTAAAGCAAACATGCAGCTCCCACACAAAAACACACACATACACACACACACAGACACACACAGCGGCCCTGATTTATCACTGGTAAAGTCAATATAGAGATGGATGACAGGAGCTGGTGAGAAGAGAGAAGAATGGAAGGATAACAGGTGGAGAAGCGGTCCCTCTGGCTACGTTCAACACACAGAAAATGCCCTAGGTAAACACTGGCACCATGCCAAGGCACGAACATAAGCAGTCGTACGAACACACACACACACACACACACACACACACGCACGCTACACATGTCCCAATGTACACACAGACAAACACACTCGCATAGGAGAGCCAGGATCCACACTTTTGAGCACACGCACCGACACACACACACACACATACACACACACACACACACAGAGCCCACTGTAAAGCTGTCATATGCTCAGCTCTGCCGCAGTGCTGAACCCAGCAGCCCTCTCTTCTTTGGGCCCATCTGTCATTCTCCCCCTATCTCTCTCCTTCTCACTTTTCTTCTTCTTCTTCGCCCTCCCTTCTCCTTGTAATACCTCTAAACCTTTCTTACATTCCTCTTTCTATTCCTCCCCTCTCCCTTTTTCTCTTCTCCATCGCCGTCTCGTTTCTTGCCCTCTTTCGACTGAAGTCAAAAAAAATCCAAACCCCGGATAAAAGAGACATGAGAGGAGAGAAAGGAGGAAGGGGGAGCGATAGAGAGTCTCAGAGCTCGTGTCAAACACTGAGATTTAGAACTACAGTCGGGAAAAGAACCCCAAAGTCTGACACTCCAGACATCAGACGCGCAGACGCTCTCGTACACACTCACTGGGAATACTGCACTTGTGAGGAACGAGCTGCGTAATGCCCTCTAGTGCTGTAATCCTTTTGATTTTGCTGTGGTGTTTTGCACTGCACATCGTGAGCTGTCATTAAAGTATGATCAGTACTGTAAGGCCTGCTTCCTTTGATTTTTTGCGATGATGAAACTTGGGGTTTCTGTTGGTGTTGCTCTTTGACTCTACCGTCGCGGTGGTTTGCTGCTCAAACTAGCTAAGCTAAGCTCTTGTGTTTATTCCAAACACACTGCGATCTGACACCATAGCACCACCTGGGCGAGATTTTTCGCAGGACGCAACTGGACACCTGATTGGAAAACTGAAATAAACTAGCTGTGTTTTATATATATCTTGTATACAGTTTGTGCAACCAAAAGAGGCAAGATGGAAATACATACATCAAAAATGTTTTTATGTCTTTCTCACTCCCACATGATTTTTTGTGTCATAATGTAGGAGCAAACTGGAAAGGCAATTTTTAGACAAAACAGGCCCATCTAAGATAATTATAACTTTATTTGTATATCAATTGAACTGCAAAATGATCTGGTAGGGTAAGAAAAGAATGTCGATTAATAATATGAATGAAATGGAACAGACCAAAATCCAACAAACAAACAAGCAAACAAAAAAATTAAAAAACACGTGCATTGTGGAAAAAAAAAAAAAAACAGAGAGAGGGGCTGGTTAAATTAGCCAAAGGCCTTTCAGTCTCAAATACCAATGGGGTTGATATCCAATCATGCACAGAAAATTTTTGAGACATTTAGAAACACTAACCCATATTGCCTGGGATCATTTTGTTGTAATGTCAGTGTTGTAATCAGTGTTTTAGCTTTGGGTGAGTGTGTGAGTGATTCTTTCTTTTGAAGGGGGGAAGCCAAATTTCTCTCTGACACCTAACACCCCCCCCCTAACCCCTAGAAGTGAGCAGCAGAATGTTCCTTTCCTCACCTTAATACCCCTGTAAGGACGTTTTGACCTTTTAAAGAGAGAAACTCAAGAGCACACTCACACAGACACACATTCAATTTACCTCCCTGCCAGATACAGTATCCCAGATAAGCCATAAAGGTACATGAGGGGGGTGACTGTCAGTCTAGATAAAGTCCTGCTATTGATGACATGAGGAAGTCCCAGTGACAGGCCGCTGACAGGAGGGTCAATAAGGGAAGGAAGGGGAGGATGAGAGGCGGGTGGGGGTGGGGAATGGGAGGACATTGTCAATCATTAGTGCTAATGATAGGGGCAAACACTTGCACACAGACACAGGCACACATTAACACACTTACACAAGATGGCATGAATGCACATAGCCTGCAAAACAACATCAGAGGCTGAGTGAGGCTGTCCGACTGGCTGGACAAATTATTGATTACCCGCGGGAGGGAATGATGTGGTTAAACACAGGTCACATCTTAACATGACTGTATTGGAAAGCTACACGGGAGGCATCCAGGGGGGTGGGGGCTACGTGTAGCCGACACCGGCCACAGCATTGTTGACAGTTTCCTACAACGGTCAACCGGTGTCAAATTATGTTTGTGAAAGGAACATCTTATCATATAGATCACTTTGTTTTGTGTTACAGGTAATAACATCCTTGATGTTAACGGTCTTCCAATTGCCTGTATTTAACCTGTTAAGAGCTAACTTCTATTTTGTGTCTGTGCTCGATAATTAACAGAGTGTATCTCTGCAACGACAAGGTCTATTTGAATATTCAAGGTGTGATAATAAAAACGGAACACTTGGAATATATGTATCAGTATATATGTCACTAGGTCTGAGTAAATTTAGTTACTCAGTTAGTACACAGCATAAATGAAAGATTTTTTTAATTACAATTTTAGATGAATATCCCTGAGGAGTGATGCAGCTGCAAATATCTAGTAAACCACAGCACAACGTCTGAACTTTACGTCTGCCAACTTTTATTCTGATAAAGTGAATCATAACAGAATTAGAGAGGTTTTAGTACAGGGTACTCAGGCGGAATCTCCAAATGTGCCATTTTGGCACATTTTGTCAACATCCATGCCATTTAAAATTGCTCAGGCTGGTAACTATATATTTAACTTGAAAGGTATGATAGGTGCTCTAAAAAAGCACAGTTGGGCTCTGGCGGGCTTAACAGGGTAAGAATCGTTGATTACTCATTAACTGAAATGTCCTCATTTTAACTTTTGAAATATCCATCCATCATCCGAAACAGCTTTTCCCATTCAGAGTCACCGGGGGGGCTGGAGCCGATCCCAGCTGACACTGGGTGACAGCAGGGTACACTCTGGATAAGTTGCCAGTTCATCACAGAGCTGACATAATACAACCAGTGATGCTCACATTCACACCTAACCCAACTTTTTGCATGTCTTTAGATTGTGGGAGGAAGCCCACCTCTTCCAGTCCTTTAAAAATAAACATGAATTGTGTCGAAACAGGGCTGGTCATTCCTCATAATAAAGCTCAGTTATACAGTCTTTGAGGGAACGGGATTGTGATTGTGTGGTTTAAAAAAATGTAAGGTTTTTTTGTATATTGGCACTTACGCAGGCTCTACTCTTAAAGTTGCCTTTGAGGATGAGTTGTAAGTTGACTGTTCAGGACTCTGACGAAGGCCACAACATTGAATAATATCTAATAATAGAGTGGTTCAACACAAAAATGTTGACCTCCATTTTTCCCTCTAGGTGAAGTTGTGCCAAAAAAACAGAAATCGTGTCGATATTGTTTTACTTCCCAGAAATGTTTTTGGCATCGTATCACTTCACAGTTAAAATCTGCAGAAGAACTGCTTGAAAAAGCAGGTTTTAAGATATTTACAAGTTGCTGTTTGTAGTTACAAAATAAAATTGGAATATCCAAAAGCCACATTTCTGTTGTGTAAGAGATGATATTATAACCCCACTGTATGCAAATATTTGACAAATGAATCTTGATCATTTTAACATCTCATACATTTTGTTTTGTTGTATTAATTCATTTATTTGTCACTCATACACTCATATATTTCATCCATCCTGGAGTTCAAACAGTCGTTTGCACTTGCTCTGTGCAATGATAGCTTTAACAACTGCAATGCCCCAGTTTTCTCATGGGGAATTTTATTTTAGCTAATCGAAATATAGACTCCAGGCATCTTTTGTAAGTTAAATATTAAGTAATCAGAGACAGAATGTTTGAAAATCTGAATAAATTTAGATTCGATCCCATTGGCTCATTCATACGAAAAATCAATAAAGCAACTGTGATTATTAACAGAACAGCAGTGAATTGAATCACATAATGCATTTTGACAGCAGTTTTTATCTTTCAAACTGTTCTCTCCAGTTTTTAATTCAGGCTTTCTATCAAAAAGTAAGTGTCTCCAGACTGCTGAGATAACCCTCGTGACAGCATGGTGATGTCATTAAGGCTTTTTTAAAATTGATTTATTTTAGATTTTTTTGAGGGGCTTATTTTCACTTTATTGATAGTGACATGCGACAATGGGCTCATGTGTGGGAGTGGCGGCTCCTCCAGTGTCAGACAAATCATAAACAACTGTTTTTCAAACTTTGTTGTGCACATGAGTTTATTGAACTTGTTGTAAAATCTGCGCACTACCCCTTAAAGTCCTAGATCTTTTTTGGCTCCTGTATCCTATTTTGTGTTGAGATAAGAGCGACGGGAGATGATAACAAATGGAGGAAAAGAGATGTGACGATGAGGGAAAGAGGAATGGGAGGGAGAGGGAGTGCGTTATTTCCAGCAGGATATGGGAAAAGACGTGCGAAGAGAGAACAAAAAAAAGAAAAGCGAACTAAAGGGAGCAAAGGGAGAAGGGGCGCTGACAGGGAAAGATAAGGAGAGAGGGGACAAAGAAAAATAGAGGGAAAGAAAGAGGTGGAGAATTGGTAGTGACAGTGAGGTGAAAAAGGGACCGAGGTGGAGGAACTGCGGCGAGAAAGACGGCGGTGTGTTGGAGGAGAGGAAGCTCACAGTGAGGATAGAGTGACACAGAGAGAGGGAAAGCAGAGAAGCCCGAGAGTCAGAAGGAAAAGTATGACATTAATTGTGACAGGTGAGGAGAGGAGGTGTGTACGTATGTGTGTGTATAGCCGTGCGTGCGTGTGTGTGTGTGTGCGTGTGTGTGTGTGTGTGTGTGTGTGTGTGTGTGTGTGTGTGTGTGTGTGCGTGTGTGTGCATGTAGTAAATTGGCGTTGACACGGCTAGCAGGTTGTGACATTAATTAGCAAGCCTCAGTGATGGCTGAAACCTAATCTCCCAGAGAAAGGAGACACCAGGGGGAACACATCAAAACACACACACACACACGCACACACACTGTCTCTGTGCTGACCTCACTTCCTGTGACTGCATATCGGGGTAAACACGGGTAGGGTTGCTGTCTTAATTTGGACAAGATGTGTGTGTGTGTGTATTTTCTTCGTGTTCCTCGTCTGTTCATTTCAGTTCATTTGAATTCAATCATTCGATTATATCAGAATCAAAACCAGCACCGTCAAAGTATTTGAAACAAATAATCAGCATTTTATGGATCTGTTATCCCATTTTTCTTTGTGTGTGTGTGTGTGTGTGTGTGTGTGTGTGTGTGTGTATGTGTGTTGATTTGACTTCCTGCATAATCGCATCATCTTCCAGTTATTGTCTCTTTATTGTCCCTCCGGGGCAAAACTTGGATGACAGCAACATTTATCAAAACAAAACAAAACAAAAAAAGGGAACACAAAATTAAAGGCACTGAAAACAAAGAATAAATATATTAAGTTCATGAACTGCCTCCCCTCCCAGCTCAAACCACACACTGAGAATTCATAGTCAATCTGGAAGTGTTTAGTGTTTGTTTAGAGGCAACAAACATAATGTTTCTCTGTCTCTCATTTACAGGAAGACATTTATGGGAAACGACAGTGTATTTATCAACATCATATTCTCATATGTTGGTTCTACATTGATGCTGGTCATTGACAGGGCACATGTAATATAAATTCTTATTTATTCATTTATTTATTTATTTATTTTTTCATATTGCTGCCATCGTTTTTCTTCCCCCAGAAAGGTTCATATTACTGTAGGTAAGATCTGCCTTCTTGAGAATACAAACACACAAATGGAAGCACAAAAAATGACAACATGTGACCGTAACTGTCACTGCAATGCTTGATCACCACCTCAGTTGGGGAGGCTTGGGAAGTTCGGACTCCAGCTACAGCTTGGGGCTAAAGTTGACCAGGACATGGAACCATATTGCTGTACTGATATCGGGAAAGTTGTAATGTTCAGCAGCAACGTTTTAAAAAAGTGTTCTGTCTATAATATCACACAAATCGATGTTTGGTATGGTTGAGTTTAGAGATGTTGATGTTAGGCAACTAACAGATTATTTTAAGGTGAAATGAAGATGGATAGGGTTTTAGAAATTAACAGCCGATGTGACTCAAACTCTGCTCTGTCTGGCGCTGAACTCTGATACTAAATCCTGACAGAACTGGACACTGGACCGCACACTGCCATGCGATTCACTACAAGAGCCACAAAAACTATTTGCTGTTCCTACTTTCAGCCAACCTTGCGTCTCCACTTCTTCCCATTAAATAAAACCAAGCCAAAATCTTTCAGCTCCAAGTGCAGACATCTTGCGCTGGTAACACGTTAATTGGAGCCAGTGTCTGCGCAGCGCTGATCAGTTGGAGGAGCCGCAGAATCGAGCTCCTCGGGGCTCAGCTGTCAATGGTGACATTTCACGCACTTATTATAGCTTCAAATAACTAATTAAAACCAAACTTATCAGAAAAATGAACACTTAAACCTACATAAGTGTGTTAAGAACCACCTAAAATGACAGAAACCATCGTTGGGAAAAATATTTTTTTGGACGTGCACAAATTGTAAGTATAAAAGCAATAGGGACAATATAAACAGTACTCTATAAATTGAAAATGAGAAAAAAAAAAGTCCATTACACATTTAGATCCTGAAATTGCCTATCGGCATATTGAGCAAGCAGTTAGCAGTCAGTGTTGGTGTGTGTACGGGGTCTACTGGGAGCAATGCTGGGTGTGTAGTCTCACAGCAGCAGAAAGGACCTGCGATATCTCTCCTTCACACACTTCGGGTGAAGCAGCCTGTCGCTGAAGGAGCTCTCCAGCGCCCTCAGAGTGTCCTGCATACTTACCTTGCTGTAGATATTTTTGAAACTGTTTTAATACAACAATGACGCCCGAGCTGGTAAGACTGATCGTCATTGCCGTCCCGTATCTGGGCCGGAGGCGATCCCCAACTTCCCATCCCGCGTGAGTAGCAATCAGCTCTGCGCTTCCTGCAGGAATCAAAACAAGGCTGATTGGTGTTCATCAGGTCGTTGTGCTCGTTGTTGCACATCACATTTGCATAAACAATGAGTTCCATTGAATTTGGGTTCTTTTGGAAATTTGGGGACCAATCAGCGTTGTTCATGACCCAATCACAATTTCCAAATCTCTCCAAGTGAGACGGCGAGTAAAAGGTTATCATACAATACAATAAAAAAAAGACACAAGCTGACAAGCAATACGAATTTCTTTATTCACCTCAATAGTCTCTGATTACATTTAAGACCAAGAAATATCTTTTTGTCTTGAAAATTTCTCAAAGCGATGCATTCAAGGTCAGGACTCGATGCAGGAAATGAGCGAGGCCAAACTTAGTGGGCAAACACACACACACACATTCTTTGTCCTGACTTGCAGTCAACAGTAGAGGACGACGTTGAATGTGTATAACCCTTGGCCTGCAGGGATCACATGTCACACACTTACCTAAACACGCATGACAAGAGCACACGCTTGTGACAGCCCACACGGTAAAGCAGGTCAGAGGGCGGTGAGGAGACACAGGGAGACACAGGGAGACACAGGGACGGAGGGCGAGAGAGGGAGAGCGAGAGCGAGAGAGAGAGAGAGAGGCACAGAGAGATAGAGGTAGCCTTTCATTCAGAAGTCTGAGAACTAGCAGGACTCAGACATACACAAGCAGTTAGTGCTGTTTACAAAAGCCAGCAGCAGAACCAATCCAAACCATACGCAGGGCAGAGACACCAGGGTGAGTAAGTCGGAGCATGTGTGTCTGTGTGAGTGCGTGTGCGCCATGCCAAAGCAGCAGGTCTTAATGCAGCAAAAGCAAAACAGAGCTGATGTTTTTTAAAACCTGCATACCTCTCCCAGAGCAGAATCCAGTTTCCTCCCCGGTTTCTCTCATAAGCACGTCTGGTTTTGGTTCTCATCGATTCAGCCTTCCTGTGGGTCCAAAACCACTGCCACATTTCACAGACTCCATCCCCACTGCAGCGCAGATGAAGCTGTTTTGACTTGGCTTTCATCGCGTCAGAACATCACCAGAACAGAAGTGGATGGGGAAGAGTAGTGATGCACAGAACCAGGGTGTTTAGGAGCTACACATTATGTGGGATAACACGGGTGTATTACATTTACCCACAGATGCACACAGCGTGAGTGCAGTTGGGAGCTGCAATGGAGCACATACTGTAAATACATGTGCACACAGACTGGAGCATATATTACCATGGTTATGATGATGGAAATGTTTCAATTTCTTTTTATTTGAAGTGACAAGATACATCCAGTGTGACAACCGAGGATCTTTCCGTTACTTTACCCTGCGTTTATGAGTTGATCCATTTGAAGTTTCACCTAATTCCAGCGTGTTAGTCTCACTTAACGACCAAAATTTTATGGATTAAAGGTCCCTTGCTAAACTCGACCAGTTAGTTATTTTACATATGACCCGGCCCTGTTTGGAATGGTCGTATCCACTACGAGGGAGGCAGTCACAAAGGCTTCTTATAGGAAATTTTAGGAAGGGCTTTCAAGTCATGAAGTCAAACATATAACCGGTCTCCGTCCACTCTCTTCTACAATCAAAACGTTCTTTCTGGAAACATGTCCACCAAAGCACAAATCTTGCCCTCGAGCTTGTCCAAGTTTATTTTTGAGTACATAATGGGCTAGTTGTTGCCCTCCCTGTGGCCAAAGGGAAAAAAAACACCCTTTAAGTCTGAGGTTCTTCCCAACTGGAGCTGCAGTAGGTGTTGTTCGGCTCTCAGGCGGCAGAGTGTAGGATTAGGGGGGGATCCTCTAGCAGGAACGGAATATGATGTTTATAGTTCTGCCTTGATGATTGTATAATTACCTGAAACTGAGAATTTGTTTTTTGTTCCCTAGAATGAGCCTTTTATACCTAATGAGCAAGAGCTTGCCTTGTTGACTTTGGAAACAGCAGCTGGAAGAAACAATTCTTAACAGAAGGCCCTCTTACTTGGTCTTTGGTGCACTTTCAGCCACCAATCAATACCTTTGTGAGCAAGTGAGATTGCTTAGTCGTCATGGAGATGGATCAGTAGTTAACACATGACCTAAGAATGACATTCCGGTCAGGTGACAGCAGATGGTCATTCCATTTGGAGGGTCATTGCAATACCTGTCCGTGCAAACTCCATAAAAAAACAACAAGTCAGTAGACATTGTTATTTGGGATGAGCAAGTTCACCACTATCTGTTTTCGTTACTGTATCTGTAGTGGGCGGGGCTTAAACCGTAAGTAGTTGTGACTAACAGGAAGTTGTCAGTTTCAGCCTGAAACTGATATTGGGTGATCAGCATTTGCAATATTTCTGATTTATTTGAAAACGGTTTACAGAACACCCTCAGAATGAGCTTCAGATAAACGTTTTGATCACAAGAGTAAGATAATTATTTACAGAACAGGGTTTTTTTTATACATTTGAATGAATAAACTTCAGTCAGCTACCCACTGAAGATTTACCTCCATCATGAGAACAGATATTGACATATTTTACTCGAATGATACTGGGACTTGTAAAAAGTACAGTATGAATAAACTGAAGCGCTGCCAGATCAGAATATGAGGGCAAAGAGAAGCAATCGATTTTGTTGTTAGAGTAAGAGGAAAAAATATGATTTTATGTTCATGGAGTATTTTTTTTTTTTGGTACAAAAAAAAGGCTTACATTTGTTGGTATAAGCACCACCCTGCATGACCTTATAATCAAACCTAAAGGAGCCCCACTTTTATTTGACATTTTTCCTCATACTTTTAAGCCCAAATCAGCGTGATCGCAAATGTAACACAAACCTCATAAAGAATTTCAAGGGTGAAACATAAGCTCTGTCCCAGATCACAACAGCAGAATCACAGTGGGTAGATGCAGCCTCTGGTCCAATGGCAGAAAATCAGCTTTGCTCAGGCCGCGGCTTTGACTTGGTCAATTTCACGCTTCTCTTTTCTGGGGAGAGGAGAGCGGGACCTAATTCAAAAGTGTTTGGGAATGGCCTACATTGGGTGTAGCCGCTGGTTCAAATGCAGGCCTGAATTCATCTCAATTTCAAAGTATCTGCGTGTGTGTGTGTGTGCGTGCGTGTGTGTGTGTGTGTGTGTGTGTGTGTGTGTGTGTGTGTGTGTGGAAAGTCTGTTTGGGTCTTTCTGTGCCTGGCAGTTCATTTCTGAGGTACTTTTCTTCTTTTTTTTTTCTTTTTTTGTTCTCTCCATCGCACCCCCATACCTCTGAAATCTTGCTCCTTCAGCTGTGTACCTCTTACTCAAATTCCTCCACCCTTTCACCACTTTCACTGACTCTAATGTGTCTTTACTCTCCAACCTTTTTCCCCCTCTCCTCTCCTCTTTCACAGCCTCTCAGCCCTACATCTATCTTATACCCACTATCACTTGCAGCCCTCGCTCGGTTTCCTGCTTTACCTTCTGCCTCCGTCGCACTATATTCCCAGAGGGCTGGGCCTATGGATAGCGAGTGCGGAGTGCGAGCGCGAGTGTGTGCGAAAGTCTGAGAGTGGGAGAAAAACGAACCAGAGAAGGGGGAAGAAAATAAGAAGAGAGCTAGAGGGAGGTGTGTGTGGTTGCGTGTCTGTAAGTGTGAGAGCAGGAGAGGAAGGATGAGAACATTCTATATATGATCCCCATGTGTTTTTTGTTTTTTTCTGTGCATATGTATGTATCACTGGGTGTGTGTGTGTGTGTCGTCTCGGTCCGGCAAGTTCTACATACGTTCCCCTGCCTAATGAGCTGAAACACAGAATATGAGAATCGTCCATCTAATGAGATACGAGTGTGTTTGCCCAGGTGTGTATATCTCACATGTATGCAGCACACTCCTATACGGCATACTGTTTGCGTGATATCATGTGGATGCATCTGTACATGCGCATGTGTGTAACTATGTGTGTGTGTGTGTGTGTGTGTGTGTGTGTGTGTCCCTCTCGGCTGTTTGCAGTGGTGAAGCAGTCTTTTGGCCAACAACTGCGTATGGAGGGAGAGAGAGACATCTCACTCCTCTGTCTGACACTTCAGCCTGGAGGCAGGACAGAGGGAGGCTAACACAAACACACACACAAACACACACACACAAACACACACACACACACACACACACACACACATATAGAAACACACACATACATCCTAACTAGACCCGAGAGACAGAAAGTGGGAGAGATGAAGTTACAGACGGTGAAATGGGTTTAACACAGTGAGAGAAGGAAATGGAGACAAATATTTTAGTTACGAGCGGAGACAGATAGATATTATGTTATCATGATGACACACAGTTCAAGCTATCATGCAGTCTGGTGTGAGTCCAAGTGGGTAAGAGTCTGAAAATCACTTCAAAAGTACATGCATGTTTCTAAAATCTTTCTTTTTTTGTGTCAGGGTGTATTTCAGTCATTAATTCCTCGTTCTTTCTGCTTAAATGCTGCCGTTTTGAGTTCAGGTGAGTCTCAGTGAGGCATCTCAGCACTGCGATCTGACATTTTGGAAATGACTGATCCTCCCACGCAGGTCGGATGTCAATGTGGCCGCTACAATTACAGTTCAAAACAAGGTGACGCGTTCATCGCTGATTGGCGTGCATGGGGCTGATGGAGGTCACGTCATTTTTGAGGCGAAATACTTTACTTCTCTCATAGTTTTTGTACCACACATTATAATATCACACTGGATCTGCAATGTTTCACCTTGCGGAGATAGTTTTGTTGTGCGTAGTGTACTAATTAGGAACAGAATAAATCGCAATAGAACATTGTGGTCCACAATTTTTGTTGTATCCAAAAGCCAAAAGATTCTTATTTAATTTTAGAACATTATGCCGTGAAATTTACCTTTACCTCACTGGGGTAGAACACGATATTTTTGCATGGTGCACTGTTTATAGGATGATTGAGTTATTGTTGAATCTTTGTCATTCAAGACAATTCAAGCTTTTCTTGACATAAGTTGCTATTTTTAGATGTTTCGGGCTCATCTCGATAGAACATTTTCAGAGATGGAGCCATCGCATAAACGCAACGTGGCGGCCATGGCAAGTCGTCTTAATTTCCACTATAAACTAATAATGTATGTTGCATCATATCTCCTGAACCAAACATGATGACACAACAGGGTGACGTCTACCCCCGTGTTATGATGGTCAAGGACCACAGCGATACCATATACTACACCATAAATTGTTCAGATTAACACATAATGTTGAATTCAGGTACGTTGTGATAACTCCATAAGTTTCATGCACCACACGTCTTGTGTGTGTGTGTGTGTGTGTGTGTGTGTGTGTGTGTGTCTGAACAATTTATAGTGTAATATAGGGTATCACTGTGATCTTTGACTATCAAAACATGGAGGTAGACATCTCCTTTTTCTGTGTTATCATGTTTGGTTCAGGGCGATATGATGCAAAATGCATAATTCAGTTATGGTGGAAAGTACAACTGTTTTGCGATGGCTCCATGTCTGAAAATGTTCAGGGCCCAAACTTTTTTTTTTTTCACATATCATCTGGACTATTCAGCAAAGATTGATGTATCTACATAAATCATTTCATAGGATGTGATTGGACTACAAGCCACACTTATAATCGGGTTAATCATATTTGCCCTTCACATGCCCTCCCTCGCGTCATGACAAAGCTTGCTGCCTCATCTACCCTCGGCCCAGCTCTTACCTATTGTTCGTCTATCAGTACTTTTCCTATTCCCTCTATTTTTGCCCTCACCTTCAGCCATGTCTTCTACTTGTCCCAGCGTCCCACCGCTTATCCAATCTGTCCAATCCTCTGTCCCAGCTCTCCTCTGCCAGCTGGCCACAGACAGCGCCTCCCTGAGGGGAGAACAGGTGTAGCGACACACACTCCACTGAGCACTGGGCTACCTGTGGCATTGGGGTGGGCATGCACCCAATGATGAGCAAATGTGCACAGACACAGACACAAAGGTACAACTCATACGGGGATGCAAAACAGCACACACAGGTTTTCATTGACTCTAAAAAAAAACTTATGGATATACCAGACATGCAAAAACACACATGCAAACTAAGCAGGTTTCCCTCAAAGTCACTTTTTTGACAAATACAATAAAAAGCTGTAGTCAGTAAATTGTGCAAATCGCATGCAAGTGTGTGGGAACACGATTTGGTTGTCACATTTTGGCTAACAAACACACCGGGATGAACGCAGGCTTGTTTGACGCACCCTGATGAACACGTGTAATCATAAACACAGGTAGAAATAACTGACAAGTCATCTTCCACTTGTTCCTACCTACTGTGCAATTGCAGGGTCTAGTTATAAAAGCTTCATTTGCTGCTTCTCAAGGCGTGCCGGTGCGGAGAATGCCAAATACCTTGAGTGATTTAAATGGTCGCAACAAAAATACTGATAACATGGCGATACTTGCTCCCGCTGCCTTCACGTATTAACAATCAGCTCCGTCGCGGTCCATCACAAACACCATCACTCATCCCGCTGTGAGGGAAGATCATTGTTTGGGATTCATTTACATTCAATCATTCGAGAAAGAGAGGGTGGAAGAAATGCGGAGCTTTGCAGGATCAATGTGTCTGTGTTTACACCTCTCTGTCTGGGTGGTTTTGACACTGCCATCATGCGGCTTCTGTTTTAAATAGGGACCGAAAGCATTAAGGAAGGACGAGAGTTGGATGTGAATGATGGAAGAGTGACCTTCAGATGCAGGCAACGCACAAGAAGAGGGCCAGGCTGGAAGGGCCATTTCCTCCAGTTGTTCCCGGCATGGATGTTCACTGTTTTCAGAAGGCGGAGATGGCAAACACAGGCAAGCACATACAGTCACTACATCTCACATTCTTTGAGGCAAAAGTGCTCTTTTTTGAAAACTATCGAATTGCTTTGTTTATGCTTCCATTTCAAACATGAAGGCTTGTGTGCATCCAGATAATCAATCTTGATCTCTCGCTGGAAGGGGAAAGATTGATTTGTTATGTCTTGGAGACACTGCTTGATTTTCCTTTTCTTTTCTTTTTTTTTTCAACAGCGGAGAGAAATGCTTGTTTTGCCTCGGCTGTCTCTTAAGCTCAAAGGGACACTGACCCCTAACAAGTCCAGTCAGCAACCTTTGACCCCGACGGCCAGGGGAGCCACTGATCATTCCAACACAGGGATTAGCAATGCACCATGGGATTTGAAGTCGCTGAGCAAGGATATTTTATGATTCCCTGTAAAGCTCCTTTTTCTGTAGGTTTTGCATCGGGCCATATGGATCTTATAGGAAAGGGAGAGCTAATCTACAACAAATTAGTGTCATGTAGCGATAGCCACCGCTTCTGAAGCCCGCACTAATTACATTTGTTGTCGGAAAATTAACGATACGATAAAGGGAATCTGCTGTTTGGGAATCAACGTTATCTTAATTGCTGGTTAGGATCCCCTTTGGGTTTCATTTTGAGGTGGACCACTGAAG
>OMLP01040203.1:0-11898 GCA_900302685.1 Spondyliosoma cantharus | reverse complement strand
GCGTTAGCTTTCTGGCTCATCACTGAGCGGACTAGAATATCTCCCGTTGCCAAGTCGTATCTAAGGTCCGTCCTATTTACTGGAGGAGTGAACAACGTTTTCATTGCATAAGAACCTTACGGGAGGGTAATGATTGTTCCAGGTATTAGTCAAACCCTCAGGCGTTACCAGGGAAACTAAGTTATGGCTTCTGAAAAACTTTATATTTTGATTGTACAACGCTTGGAAATATAAATTAATGGTCTTAATTTATTTTCTTTGGCAAGTGACCATGGTATAAGCGGGATAATGCCCGACGAGGTGTCCATAATCAGGAGTTAATGGACTTCGCGGAGGCAACTGTCCGACGCGCCTCCGCGTCGTCCAATAACTCCTGATTATGGACACCTCGTCGGGCATTATCCCTTACATGTTGGCAAGAAGTAGAATAAACGGGATAATCACCTCAAGGCAGGGCAATAAACAGTTTGATATGCCCGGCTTGTGGATGGGTTAAGTCCCGGCAGGACAAACTGTTTATTGCCCTGCCTTGAGGTGATTATCCCTTACTTCTAAACCAATCAGCCGCAACATTAAACATTTTCTTGCCTGCCGTTTTGTTCATCACATTTTGGATTTTGGATCGTTGGAATTTTTTCTTTTCAGCTTTCATTTAATCTTTTGCTGTTGAACCTGCCTCCATGTCAAGTTTGGGCATCCAGCACCTGTCTGTTGTAATCCATAAAAAGTGTATTTTCCTATTGCAGCACTTCCTTAATGTGGCTAATTAACAGCTAACAGCTAATATGGTTAGTAATTGTTGTGAGAAAAATTTTAAACACAGCATTCATCTCATCCAGTTTGCCTTTCCCAGCAAGTTCACGAAAGATGTCTGCTTTCAAAACACTGGGTACATTTTACGTCACACTCGTGCTCTGATCTCTGCCTCCCTCCACTAACATATGGAGTGTGAGCCTAATGTCTGCCCACAGTAATGCAGTAAAGCGACGTTGCAATGGAATTTTCCAACTTTATTTTCCAGCGAAGCCAGAAAATCAACAGTCAACACAAACTGCAAACTTCTGATTGTCTTCTGCCTCTGCATCCATCAGGATCATGATGCATCTTAAAGTCAAGACATTCCCACACCTCTGATGGCAGTCTGCGTATGGGACTATGAGATCCAGTATTATGTTCAAACTGGCTCTAGAACAGCAAATGCAGTGTGAAAATCTAAAGGACCTATCCTCTGGGGAACACAGATGTAAATTGTGTTTAAAAAAAGAAGGCTCACAAGAAAGCTGACAGAACAGTAAATAAAACATGAATTTTATTTGGATGAACGTTATAAAGTTCTTAAATATTAAGTGAAAAGTTGAGGCAGAAACTTGAGAATGAATTCAGATTATGCAGCCTTGAACCATGTTTGCAGTTGGAGCAGCCTGTTGCCTCCACCCGGCCGGTGCTCACAGATTTCCTCCTCCTGACGGGGTCGTGGAGGTCGAGCGTTACCGACTGTAAACAGCCATGTTTTCACTTTGGCCTCCTGACTGACGGAGGATCCCAGACGAGCTTCTCCTCCAGCCGCCGCTGATCTCATCCCATAATGCTTCATTACCGGAGCGTCCACCCTGACCCCGGCAGCCATTTAGCAGGCAGCCAGAACGAGGCCAGAGAGGTCCAGAAACACACACATGACACACCGACACAGACAGTCTGAGATAATAAGCTCGTATTTCAACGTGGAGGTTTAGTCGGAGGGAGTGAGCGGCGTTTCGTCTCCTTCAGCTCGGGTCAGCAGTTTGTGTTTACAGCAGCAGCTCGGTGTCAGCTCAGCAAACAGCGGGAGAGATTCCTGTTTCTGCTCCCACTCTCAGCCTCACAGCAGGTCAGATTATATATACTGTTGGCAGAGATAATGCTCCTGTTAGCACATATCTGCACCAGACAGCAGATATATGGATTTATTACTGAACTACTCATGACGCAACGCTGAAGGATGATCGCATCCGACCACTTCACACTGCTCTGCTTTTGTTTTTTCTCCGTTATGCTACTAAAAGATTACAGAGGCGGGGAGGCAATACTCTGAGTGCTTTCACAGTCAACCCGTTTGGTTTGGTTAAAATGTGCATTTTGTCTGGTTAGTGCTGTTTCTTTGGGCGGGTCGTTAAAATATTTAAGCGCACGATACCCCATCCACGGCTCAATACACACTTAAGGTTAATGGACTCAAACATACAGCAACACATGCAGCTCCTCTGATAAATAGAAATAACTGTCTATGTGGAAATCACCAACATGTCACATTTAATGGACTATCCCACCTTTGCATTCTGGGATGCTGCATTTGGACAGTCAGAAACGCGCCGTTTTGAAAGCGGATCTCATAAAACAGGACGAGACCGATTGTTTCCAGTTTAAGGAAAGTTTACCTAAACTGGCGAAATCCTTTCATAAAACAGACACAGACTCCACAACCAGAGGACCAACGCGTCTGCCGCCTCAGGTTGCACTGAACCAGCCGCTACAGCGTGGGAGGACACCGAGCGACAGCAGCAGCCCGGTGAGCCACCCACCACCACAGACCCGATGCTCAGACAGCTCGAGCGCAGCATCCAGACGCCGCAATTACAACACCGCCGGCATCACAGAGCGACAACCTGAGCAGTGACAGCGATAGTGACAGCAGCTAACCAGTGAATGACACTGTGCTCCTTCGCTGTGGCCAGACACGCATAAGAGACATCGAGTTCCCAAAGAATACAGACACGACCAGAAGTTTTGCAAAAGAAAGCTACGAGCTAGTTATGAGGACGTGGCTAATGTAAAAGAGAGACGCTGCTGTTTTATCAGAAAGCATGGATCATTGTGTCTTAAAGGAATAAAGTGTTATAAACCTATAATCTTTTTTGCCATAATGTGTTTGCTTCTATCTGACACACTTTGAAACATGAGCTTGCATCTGCATCCGCCACCACCGAGCAATATCTCTGTGTGGAAGCAGGACAGCCGAGCAGGTAAGGCTGTCAGTGAGACAGCAGCTTCTCTCTCTGATGCCTTGGAACAAACCAACCCTACCAGTTCAGATTAACACACAACTATCACCACTGCGGTGGGGACGTGCAGAAGACTTGCAGCTCTTTTTCGGTGGTGAGCGTTGGGTTTTCGTCACCTAAGGAAAACAACCGGTCCACGTCACATCGTGTCCTCTCTTACACTTCTCGGCAGCCAACTTATTACCCACCTCCATGAAAAGACACATAAGGCCACAGACGCCGAATTGTTTAAATCATAGATCCCTGCGCTCACCACGGACAGTTGATAATCATTTTATCTTTTCATTAACTCAGTAGTGACAGCCCAGAGGCACCTTTCTCAATTTTTCTATTTGAAAGTGTTTTTATTTTTCTAAGTTAATTTATTTGATATTATACAAAACACTAGAAATGTACAACACTTTTTCTTATTGCTAATGAGCAAAAGAAAGAAAGAATTTTGGAAAGTAAGACTTTAGTTTTTTTTTTTCTCTCCTCACAAAAAACTTGTACCGAAACCGTTATCCAAAAACTGAAGTACGTATTAAACCGTGGGCTGACGCTATCGTTGCATCTATTTCTCCGCGTGCTGCAAGAAAACATGGTGAAAATCTTTCAGGAACTGTGTCACTTCCAACTCATAACTTGTGTTGACGCTGAGTCATTTTCAAGGTCTTTGGTTCTGCAAGCAGGAACCTCCACTTCACAAAACACCCACAGCAAACAGGTGCATGAACACACAGCTAGGACAGAGGAGGAGGTAAAAAGTTGAAGCGGATGAAACATGAAGTGTTGTCGTGTCGTGTTGATTTAGAAAAAAAAAAAAAAAAAAAAAAATCCACTGTTGTTCAAAAACCTTGTAAATCTTTGGTTGAAGTTTTAGTGAAAGTAAATAATCTGATCCAAGAGCTTTTAAAGTATTATAGTATGTTACAATAATACTGTCTGCGTAGAGTAATATGTTGCTTATTACACTGTGTTTTAAATGCCTGAATAACCACTATAGAACAATTAAAAAGTCTAGATGTTTTTAAATAAATGAATGCCCTTAGACACAGTGATGAGCAAGCAGACAAAGGTTCAAAGTCTGATATATTATGAGGCAGTAATAAATATTTGTAATCGTTGGCTCCGTCATATGAAACACAACAGGCCTATACCTTCTATAGTGTAGCCTATAACGACACGACAAGACAAACTTCTCTTCTTCTGTGCCTTTTTATTTTAGTCCATAGAACAAGGAATGCATGGACATGTGTGATTCAAGAATGTGAATTAGGCTGCGCTCAGAGGATCAGACTCTAACGCGTTCTGTGACATAAATGTAGTAATATATTACTGAAATATTATTAGTAATGTGCTATATTACGTTGTTACCACTGAAAGAAATCTAGTGATGTAACGCATTACTTTTGTAAGACCTGCAGGTCTTCACCGCTTCCAGTAACACCAATCTGTGAATAATCCGTGTTACCTCAACACTGATTATTTGACCTAATATACAGAATTATATCCTCCAAATAGGAGATCCTCATACACTATAAACAACAGGTTTACAAGACCATGCAATCAGAAATCAAATGCAATGCCACATCTGATCCAAAATATACTAATTAGAAATTATTTTACGCTTTCTACCAAATACTGCTGTAACATATTAATGAAATATTATTAGTAATGTGTTGTATTACTCCATTACAGCTAAAATAAATACAACATATATATATATATATGTTGTATTTATTTTCTATTCTAATAAGTAAGGTAACTTTCACAGATTAGTGTTGTTGGAAGCGGTGCAGGATTATAGTTCCTGTGTGGTGTTAAATGTGGGTGAGAAGGCTTCACATCTGTTGTGTTTGTTCTGGTTGATGTATGAGCAGTTCTTTTATTATGTATTCTCTATAACAGGATTATATAAGACATTAATATCCAACACTTGGATCAATGCATATGTTCTGGCCTTCATCTTCAACATTTCGTCTTGTTATATTTGCGGCCCTGTTCGGCCCTCATCAGTCCAGTTACTGTACACGTGGCTCTGAACCAAACTAAAATCATTTATTTTTTGTCCTTCGATGTTCACCTGCAGGCTGTCCGAGTAGCAGCACGGCTTCGGGTTCGCGGATCTGAAAGCAGAAATCAGATTTGGAGAGGATCATCTCAAACACACCTCCGGCCTCTGTCTCTCTGTTCACTCACTCGCTTCTCGTTCAAGCTTTAACGCGTCTGTGAGTTTGTTGCCATCGAACTGCCGACGTCGCCCGGCCTCTAATGTCTCCTGTCAGCCGCCATCTTAAGTCATCTTCCTCCTCTGGTGACCCTGAGAGGCAGGTGGAGGCAAACAGGAGGAGTGTAACTCATTAGCTGCAGCCGCCGCCGTGCTGCCTTCAGCCTATAATTAGCGGAAGCATCACCGACTCAAAGTTTACAAGCTGCACTCAACAGTATAAATATTCATATGCATCTCTGAGAAATCAATAGGGCAGAACAAAACTTTATGATATTAAAGTATTATAATATTAATGTGTGGGCGAAACACTTTAGACAAAGTTAAACGCTCCTCCTCGCTCCTCTTCCTCGCCATTATGCATGCTGGGAGATCAGATTTCATGACCTTTGCCATCCAAAGGGAACTTGTCTTTGCTTTGGGGAGCAGATAAGCCCGGATGATCCACAACAATAAATAAATCTGTGAACAGGCTGGAGAGCCCAAAAGCTCCCTCCCTCCCTTAATCTTTGCAATTTGCCATGGCTGATAAAATTTTAATGAGGAATAAGCATAATGGGAGTCTCAGAGAGATTATGGTGAACTGGGAGTGAGATGTGTTGGACGGATGAAGATGGAGGAACCAGAATCAAGCTGCAGATCAGAGATGCTCCACAGGCCTCCTGAGAGGAGTCAGGATACTCCCGACACACACGGCTGCAAAGTGATTTCAGTTTTTTTTTTAATTCTTCTCAGAACAGATGCTGCAAATGCTCCACCTGCTGAGTTGTTTTATTTCTCCACGACACAAAATGAGCCCCGACTGTCTTCACAGGTGTCCAAAGCTTTACGTACACTTTGAACGTCCTTCATTTCACTGTACTTTGGTGCAGCGCCGCCGCTCCCACCACGCACATCACGCGCTGTGCGTAGGGCACCAAGTGCTGAGGGGGCACCGAAAATAGCCTAATGAAAAATCATCATAGTCATAATAATTATGATGCCAATATTATTTCAGTATAGAAATATTAGGCACTTTTTAGACATGTGTATCACAACACAGGCAGAACAAGAGATTTATTTAATTGCTCAAGAAACGATGGTGCCCCCCCCAAACACACACACTCAACTTCCCAGCTCCAGATGGGTGCCCTTCCCTACCTCAGTGGTCTGTTGGATTGCACCTGATGAAGTTTGACAGCAGGCTGTCAACTTTTTTGGAAATGGCCCCGAAAAGACAAGCAGCAGTCAGGAGCAGAGAAAAGAAGGAAGAAGAAGCTGCGAGATGATGCCCGTGCGTCACTTGCAGGTAAGTCCATGTTTAATCATTCTTAAATGCGGGAAATGTGCTGCTAATGCGATGGTTATGCCTATGAACTCGAACTAGCTGACGTTATTGCTAATGGTAGCAGACTCAAATGTTATAACTTAGGTGCAAGCTAAATTGAGGTTTTACTGTTAAACATTATATATGCATTTTACAAGTAACTGAAGCCAGCTAGCTGTTACTTTACTTTGGATACTGAGCAGTAGTTTATGGTTTATTTTGAAGTGAAGGTGCTCAATACTTTCTCAGTAACATTTAGCAGTCAGTGCACAAGGTAGGCTAACAACTCCTCTTGCTTCAGACCATTTATTACCATGTAGCATGCTGCTAATAGTCTTTAGCCAGGCATTTAGCAAAGTTCACCTAGCATAGTATCATTTGAGAATATAGTTTGCCGTTTACAATGCATAATAAACCCATGACCATAATTAGGATTGTCATTCAGTCGAATTCAGCAGAATGTAGGCTTCAGTCTCACACACACATTAGGTGAGGTGTCGGATGTGCAGTGGGACAGAAAATGTCTCTTGATAATGTGAAGTCTGAAGAACTCAGACTCTTAGTGTTACTGCTACAGCTAGCTTAGCTACATCTGAACGTGACAGAAGCTACATGACAAAATGAACTGCCGTTTTGATTCCATTTATGTCAGGATGCAAAGGCATGGACGACATCTGCCGGTGAAACAGAAAAATGTTTTGTAGTAGACAAAATGCTCTCGTAACCATATTTAAGTTGTATTCAATTAATGGTAAAATAATGTTTAAGATTCAGAAATGCAGTCTTGTGTAAGGCGTATCATTTTGCTCTTATTCCTGTAGGTAGGATATAAATATAAAATGTCATGAATGATATAAAGTAATATTGCAACTCATTCTATTATGCTTTTATATTATATTAGGTTTATCAAATAGTTGATGAATAAGTAATAAAGGGGGAGAGCTCCTTGGCTGCATGCTTTCAGTTTTAAATGTTTCTAATTTTTTTCAGTATAAGATTCTTTGTTTGAATATTTTGTATCTTTCTATGCTGATCCTTTTCCATCATAAAAGAATCATGCTTACAGCACCAAAATGGCGAGCAGCAGCACTGCTTTAGTGTACTTTACATAAGCTCATGGACTTATTCAGATGTGTTAACTGAAAATATTAAACATTGCAGCATATTAACCCAGAAAACAGCAAAATACATCAACATAATCCAGCATCTATGTGTGCACTGTCAAACACTGTCTGTTTGATCCACTTTATAAACCAATAATCTGTAATCCATATAGAATAGAGTCACACTGTCACACATGAATTTATTATTTAACTAGTAAAACCAATATCACCAGACTCCCTTCACAAATCACTCAATTTTACAAATTGTTTAGTGAGGAGAAAAAACAAGAAATGTGGCAAAACTTCATAACAACAAATTCTAACTCATTGTGTCCTTCTTGTAAATTCAGCATTAAATCAGAAGCTGAAGTTGTTTGTGTCCTTGTAAAAAGTGTCAGTTTGTGGCAGCATGTCTGTACCAGCCTGTCTGCTTCTGTGTCTAAAGTGCTGAAGTCTTACCTGCCAACATTTAGCAACTGTTTGAACACACTGTTTACACTGATTTCACCATTTACACTGACGCTAAACATGTCACACTAAACAGTAACCTATATAGGCTACCTCTTGTCCCCCAGTCTCCCTTAAAAAATGACACGTGAAATTCTTTCTTTTTGTGTGTAACAAAAGAGGTTATCAGTTTCTCTCAGTGATGTACATGTTAATTTGCATTTACAGCAGTAAAGTGGTCATGAGATGCATTTCAATGCCAGGTATAAAAAAGCTATTCAACTTTATTATTGATGGTAAACGCATCAGATTTTACAAATACAGTAAACAATAACCGATATGGGCTACTTCTTGGATAAAGTCCCCAGACTCCCTTTAAAAATGGTTCAATTTAGGCTGAGTCCTGACTCAAAACGCTGTAGTTCATATTCCAGGCCTCTAGGGGCGCAGACAGTAGAAGAAGAATTCGAACACAACAAGAAGAAGCAGACGAAAATGTCTAGTGCAAGGAAACCAGAATGGTTTGTGTGGACCGATAATGAGGTCGAACTGCTGCTGTGACTCACACTCGACAACAAGGAGAGGAAGTTGCAAGAAACACGAACACAAACAAATCCGCCATTGTTGTTGTTGTTGTTATGAGACGTCACGGGGTTCGGGCGATGGCGTCATCGTTTCGGAAAGTATGCGGATTCGCCGTCCACAAGAGAACGCGAGGGCTGCATTTTAGGATTTTTCTACCCTGAGACCAAGTTTCAAAAAAGTGCGTTTTCAGGCGCTGCGTTACCAGGATCCGTGTGGACGGTCGGCCAAAACGATGCAATAAATGTGCGTTTACAGTAAAGAGCGTTTTCGTCTGGACGGGGTCTTAGTGAGCTGTTGAGTTAGGAGACACTTTATAAACATTGTGAGATGCTGTCCCTGACAGAATATTAGTTATGTGGGCTTTCTTGTAAATTCAGCAAATGTTCTACATGAAGTTTTTTATTTCTGTTATTTCTATGTGTGAATAGTATTGTGTCAGTCTGCTACCTTTCTTATTTTAAATTTACTGTCCAGTATTTATTTATCTTTGCACAACAGATTGATTTCTTGCAGGAGTTGCAGGGCAAATCTCTATAATCCTTTAGAAAAGAAAATCTCACAAGGATCAGAATAACTTATTAGGTCTCATTGTAACAACTGAACCATTTAAGTTTTTTTCACACGTTACCTGTTCGGTTCATTACATCCACATTGGTGTCAAAACTGACACACAAAGCAAAGCACCAACCCGTCATTTAAAGCCCTCGGTCTGATCAAACACTGACACAGTTTGTTGTGTGAAAGCAAAGCAGACAAACCACACGACTCGATATCAGAAGTTATTTTATATGATTTTAAAATGAAACCACTATTAAACCCATCTGCTGATTGTGGAAAGTGTCAAGAAAACAATAATTATCAACAATCTACATAATTACCCAACATCAGGCAAGATTCTGTAACAAGGCTGAGAGTGTGTTCGTTTTCTCTGATCAATCAGCAGAATGAAAAGGAGATAAAATTATAGAACAAGACGCCTTGTTTGCATTTTGTTTCCAACCATCTGTCATAATTCATGACACATACAGACCAGTTACTGTCTGGACTGATAGTCTTCATCATCAATGATTCATTTGTGGAGATTTCAAGGATGAACAGATCTGCAACAAATCAAAGCTGCAGCAGTGGATTCACAATATGGAGAAAAAGATAATAATAATTAATTAATTAAAGGTCTTATTCTATAGAAAGTGAGATTTTCTGACTTTAATTATTAAAAATCTACTCCTTACTGCAGCTGCAACATTAAAAAACACCCAACATTATCACAATGAATGTAATCAAGATCCATGGCTATTTTGAATACTCATTGCTGCCAGGCCATCATGTTAGCCGTGGGAAATGTTTGGCCAATTGTCATACCCCTGCGAAGACTACTTTTTGTCTTTTATGTGTCGGTGCATTTGATTTATTGATTGCTGTCAGGATGTTTGAGAGGTCTACAACAAATATAACAAAAGCTCACAAAACCAAAGTTTTAAATGGTATCAGGCAGACGATGGTGGTGCATCGAAGCACGGTCAGGACCTGTACCGCAACACTTCCTCTGTATCACAAAGACCTGTAAAGAGACCAGATTGCAGAGACAACAAGAGGAAAGCTGAACGACATCATTGACACAGCAGGAGAGGAAATAACAGATACTAAGAGAGGTTGAACACACACTGGCTGAGATTAAAGATCCAGATCTGTTCTGCCTTTCAGATTGTGAGAAATTCAAAATGGAATGTCCTTTTAGTCTTTGTGTGCTTTGTGTGGTGGTCTGAGGCGTAGCTGTGTCTGATGGGGTCAGAGCTGTTTGTGTCCCCCGAACCTCAGAGACAGAAACGCTGCCTGAACACGTTCCATCAGCTCACATCCAGTCCGAAGATGACAGCCCCTCCCGTCAGCATCATCCACCGCGGCATCACCCATGACAACCTCAACAGCGCAACAACACAGAAACAGGCGTGACTCGGTGCGACGCCCGTTTACACCGAGCCGCTTTGTGTCACACACCCTCCCGCCGTCGGTCGGCAGCGTTCAGATAAAAGCTCTGATTGATTGGCCTCGGCTAAGACAGAAAACACTCGCCATCTCTCAGCAACAATTACCCGTCCCTCCACGCCGGCTGTCAGCGCGCTAATTCATCTGTCATCATCCCACTTCTCCCAGTAGAATCAGGCTGACAGCGAGCCCAGTATCAGTCACACGGCATTACACTCCTGTTGGCTTTCATTAGCTCCACTTTGTCTTTCAGCATGAAGGATGCTGGATTCCTTTTTAGCCTTAAAACTAATGTTTCTGATTGTTCTGCCTGAACTCTGCTTCACAATCACACAGGGACATCAGCACAGGCCTGTGTAATACATCATCACGTGACTTTAATTCCACCGTGTTGGATCAACCAGTGGCTCCACCTTCACTTACTCGTGTTGTATTTCTGATCATATGTCAAGCTTTGGAGCAGATGAACGTCTGCAAGTGGGAAAAAACACACGTGAGTCTCATATTCATTCCCTTTTTTGCTCGACTAATGAAACAAAAAGGCAGGTAGGTTGAAACAAAAGCAATAAAAATAAAAACTACAGAAGAACTACAAAAATAGAAAAAACAACTAAATAAAGTGCAAATCAAAGAAGCTCTCTCCGGGTTGGGGAAGAGCTCCTGCCTCAAGTGGAGGAGTTTAAGTATCTTGGGGTCTTGTTCACGAGTGAGGGAAGGATGGAGCGTGAGATTGACAGGCGGATCGGTGCAGCGGCCGCAGTAATGCGGTCGCTGTATCGGTCTGTCGTGGTGAAGAGAGAGCTGAGCCGAAAGGCGAAGCTCTCGATTTACCGGTCAATCTACGTTCCTACCCTCACCTATGGTCATGAGCTTTGGGTTGTGACCGAAAGAATAAGATCCCGGATACAAGCGGCCGAAATGAGTTTCCTCCGCAGGGTGGCGGGGCGCACCCTTAGAGATAGGGTGAGGAGCTCCGTCACCCGGGAGGAGCTCGGAGTAGAGCCGCTGCTCCTCCACATCGAGAGGAGCCAGCTGAGGTGGCTCGGGCATCTTTATCGGATGCCCCCTGGACGCCTCCCTCGGGAGGTGTTTCAGGCATGCCCCACCGGGAGGAAGAGACCCCGAGGAAGACCCAGGACACGCTGGAGTGACTATGTCACCCGGCTGGCCTGGGAACGCCTTGGGATCCTCCCGGAGGAGCTGGAGGAAGTGTCCGCGGAGAGG
>OMLP01040198.1:0-10562 GCA_900302685.1 Spondyliosoma cantharus | reverse complement strand
CCCCACCCGCCGCGAAAACCTGCCGCTCAGCTGGAGACGGCTCCTTCGGCGTGCACGCTCGAGGGATTAACCTCTATCAGAGAGGGGTCAACGTCGGAGCCACTGGAACAACGACAGGAGTCGGAAATGAAGGTGCGGTTTCTGACTGATAGTGTGACCGCTGCTGTGGTCAAAGTCAGGAGATGAAAATAGCCGAGACTAAAAATCCTGCACAGACAATTCAAAACTGCGCAAGCGCCTTTGCACGCATTAGCTGTTCCGTTCTAAATGCAAACGCAGTGAATATTGCTGATAAACGACGCGCAATGTCAACGTGAGCCCGAAACACCACGACAACCCGAGCACAGCCACACAGCTGCTAGCGTGGATGCAGACTTTGTGTTTATGCTAAGGGTGTGTTGGAATCTCCGAGTTCCCCGTCAGCAGATTCGACTGGAATGACCCCGCAGTTGGTCTCGGCGAGTCGGACGCACCTCGCCAACTCTGACCTCGACAAATCCGAGATGGCTGCTGCGCGCATCAACAGCTGTAAAGCAGCAGAATTTACCGTTGTGTCTCGTTACACTGTTGCTGTTCAACTTCTATTTGCTGAGGTGTTGGTTCGGTGTTTTCACGCGCAAAACATTATGGGATGCAATCCTGTCAAATGGTATCGCTAACAATGGCTCACGATAGTTAACCTGGCGAGAACTGGCTTTCCGACACGTGGCGCTTGGAACTGGAGTGTGACGTCATCCCCAGCTCCGACTTTTGACATTAACGGAACGCAGCATTAATCTTCAAGTCCGCGGCTAGAGGAGTTAATCAATCGTTCTCACAATAACCGGATGTTGCTTGTTAACACAGGCAGACATTTGCAATTTCGAGTCCCAACCCCTCCTGACCTGCCGTCTTCAGAATCTGTGATGAAATCTTTTTAGCCCTGAGGAAGCTCAAACTGCACAGAAAAAAAGACGGCCTGTGAATTGAACCGGGAGTGGAGCAGCGTGTTTTTTCTTTACCCGCAACTAATCCCAACTTTAAAATATTGGCATGAGATGTGCACGGTCCTAGAGAAAAAAGGTTGTTGTATAGGAATCACAGACGCACTTGTATGCTTCCAGGCCCGTTATCTCATTCAGAAATCTAATCAAAACAGACTTTTCAGATGCACCACGGGGTCCGTTTGGCAGCGAGGGGACATCGCTAATCACGCCCAGAAGGAGATAAATTAAAAGAAAAGATGTAAGGATGTCACACGGACAGAAGAAGCCTCATATAATTTTAGCCAAACATCAGGGCCGATCTCCCGCCTGGTGTCCCCGATCTCTCGTCTCTTCCTCTCCGCACCGTTTCCTTACTATCATCCCGGACCCCTCTTTATTCAGTCGCCAGCTGTTCACACATCCAAACCTCCTCCTCCTCCTCCTCCTCCTCCTCGTCCAATCTGCTGGGGAGGTACACAGACCGCCTGCCTGCTATATCCGTCTGGCGTGCGACCGCCGCTTGGATTTTCCACTCCTTGCACACAGACCCTCATTCATTCAATTTGAGCCAAATCCACAGCCAGGCGTCATTAGTTAGTTACTATTAGGGTTATCTGTCTGCCTCTGTGCAGGAGGGCCGCCAGACATAGACTGATGTAAATCAACACAAACAATGATGACACGTGACAAGCGGAGGGAAAGAAACGACATCGGAACATGGCGGGAACGCGACGAGGGCCTGCAGGGAAGAGCTCGCTGACACGTTTTAAATGAGTGTCGTCTGATCAGAGTTCGTCCTTCGCCGTTGTTCGTTTCCCCTCGTGGACAAAACGGCGGTACAGCTACAGAGCGAGCGCGCTTGAGTCTATTCAGCAGGGCGATTCTGCCAGAAAACTGTACTTTACAAGCTGGGGCTGACGGTGGCGATTGAGTCTCCGCTGGGAATCAAACCCACACAATGGCAGCATTGTTACCGCACGACACACACACCGAGACGCGCGATCGCGCTGGAAGAAAAAAACGGCATTAGATGGAAAGGAGTTTCATTATTTATTTATATAACATACTATATGAACGACGGGGAAGATATTCATCGCCCATGCACCGCTGACACTAATGTGGTCGCTGCAGGCGACCTTAGGCAGGTAAGCGACGCAATTGGCAGAATAAATTTTAAGTTATGAAAATGCTGTGCTTATGCTCTGGATAAGTTTAGGCACAAAGAACACTTGGTTAGGGTTGAGAAAGGATCATTTTTTGTTGACTTTAATTACCTTGTTTTGTTGCTACGAACGTGCTTAGAAATGTCCCGAAGGATATCCAGTGGTTTCACACAACACTTACTCATTTTTGAGGCGTTTTAAATGTTCAGGTACTTTTAAGTTACCCCTGGTTCTGCTTGTTGAGGCGCCCAAAGCCTCCATATACGGCGGCCATCCCACTGTGATGCAGGTCCGGCCACCAGCTCCATCCACACGACGCTGCACATCCACATGTTTCACTCACTCATTCAACAAAACCTGGTTATTCCCTCTCTCTCTAGTGCACACACACACACACACACACACACACACACACACGCGCTGCACATTTCCTACCTTCAATATTCATGTCAACCTTTTTCAGCCCGAGAAAGCAAAAGAAAAACTGCTCTGGCATAAATTGTTAATATGACCAACGGGATATGAATGAACATTTGCTGGGAGCTTCCCTCTGACAGCTGAACAAACGCCGCTGCCCGCATGACCAGGATCCGAGCAAAACCACCCCGACCGCATGGACACCAGCCCTCTTATCTCCGGCCTCAGTGTAACCACGGACACAACGGCACCCGGTGACAACATCCAGTCGCACCGTCTTCCAATCTGATGCAAAGCCTTAACCTTCCTAATGCCACAGTTTTCCTTTATTGCTATCCGACTCACTTGTCTTTCTGGCTCGTGTTCAAGGCGAAGCGAGACTAACAAAAATCTATTCACATGTGTAAAAGAAGAATTTATCTGTTTTCAAAAGAAAAATCAGCCCCGAAAAAAAACCAAAAACATGTTTGACTCGTGTTTTTTTTTCCCGGCCTTTTTTCCTCTCAATCTGGATCTGACCATTCCACCTCCCCACAGTCACCGCTAACTGCTAACTCCACGTTTTTGGCCCGGGGAGGTTGCGGAGAGCCGAGTGTATCGGTCGCACCAGCTGCTTCTTTTCACGCAACAGTGCGGAGCTTTCACCGGGGCGGATGTCACGGGCTGCAGAGGGTCATGCTACCCCACCCATCCTCTGTAGAGGAGACGTGACCAACCGGGAAGAGTTGGAGCGCAGCGACAAGGATTCGATCCCTCACTGGCTTCCCACCCACAAAAACTGAGAGTAGAGTTTTAATTCATAATGCTAGACAGTAGTAGTGGTAACAGCAATGGTAATATTGGTAGGAGGAGTAATAATAGGATTGGCACCGGTACTAACATGTCTTTCAAGATATACCGAGGTCTTTAATTCCACGCTGACAGTATCCTCATCAGACCAGAACGCAGTGCAGCCGCAGCAGTTTACACGTCTGCAGACCTGTTTTTCAAAAAATCGATCCATCAGACTCAGCACACCAGAGCACCGTGCTCGCTTCGCTCTCCTGTTTCTATTACTATCACTCCCTCCACCGACATCCAAACAGAGCATATTTATTTCTGAAAGTTGTTGGCAATCACTGTGGAGAATATAAATACAAATCTACGATGTGTTTGACCTTAACGACTACACTAATCCCTGCCGCTGAAGTCCCGCATCGCAGTATGTGGGCCACTCGTACAAGCCGCCTAAAAAACAAACCTTACAAACTGAGCAAAGTGATCTTTCTGTCCACTCTGACCAGCAACGAATCTGGCTCCGGACTGCACATCCTGACTCAGAGAGTGACACGATGTCATGTGACCAATAGCAAAACGGTAGAGAGGGGGAGGAGGGAGGGGAGGAGGAGGAGGAGGAGGATGATGTCACCGCCAGTGACTTTTCTATGAACAAACATGAGTAATGGACCACGTATCTGATAATCAGACATCTCCCCGAAAAATAAAAACATGGACTTGAGCTGTGAGGGTGGAGGGGTGCAGGAGGAGGAAGAGGAGGAGGAGGAGGAAGAAGAGGAAGAAGAGGAAGAAGAGGGGGCTGTTGTTTCTTTAAAACCAAACTGTGTGCAACCATGCGAAAGGTGTGCATGCATGATTACATAAGACTGTCGGTTTAGGCCTACATGTGCATGCACATATCTGTGGCCGTATACACGTGCAGGTGCTCACACACGCCACTTACTCGTGTGTGTGTGTGTGTGTGTGTGTGTGTGTGTGTGTGTGTGCACTCATGCTATATTCACTACACGCACTCGGCGAGGAGCAGCGGCAGCAGCATTAGAAGGCTCATTAGCATAATGCAGGATGCAGGGAGAGATGCCATGTACTTCATTTGCTTTTGCCTGATCCTGTCTGATGGTATGTGTCACATACACCCACCCCAAACCCCCACCGCCTCCAACACACACACACACACACACATACACCCAACCTCCCACTCTGTCTTCCCTTAGGTCCTTTCTCTCCTTTTTCTTTTTTCTCTACTCATCTGTCTGACTATCCAATAATGCTGTCCTCCTCCTCTCCCTGCCTGCTTTACGTCCTTTCCCTCACCGCTTCCTCTCTCGTGTCCTTCTGTTCGTTACTTCTTAATCCTCAACAGTTCTGATTGATTAAGTCATTTATGAAGCAGAAATACCTGATACATCCTGGTTGCAGTTTATTCAAGGGGAGAATTTCCTGCCTCTAACCGTCTTGTGTCACTGTGAAATCAACAAAATGCTGATAAAACAGTGATAAACAGTGTTGTGAGAAGGAAAGCCACTGAAAATACTGACAACGGGGAAAATAGCTTAAAGTTCTGCAGTCATATGCAATTAGTAATGCAAAAGTAAAAAGATAGCTGCGAAACTATAGGGGGCAGCATGCTACTCTTTGCTGTTGCTGTCTTTGTCTGCAGGGACTAGTTGCTATTGGCAAGAAGCTCAGTTAGCAGTGAAGCTAAGTGGCCACATTATCTGACGAAAAGTGGTTGGAGCCATGGACACCAGACTGGGACTCAACATACAGTATGGAGGTGATTTACAGCGGGACTATGAGAGGACACGCCGCACAGCTTGCCTTTGTTTAGAAAAAAACGACAAACTCGAATTAAGTTGCTATTTCTCTGTTTAGTTAGGTAAATAGGTCTAAAAATGTCCTTTCTTGAAAGTCTGTGAGTTTTTTTTTGTTTTGTCATTTGACTACGTAGCAAACTCTCTGCAGCACAGTATAGATGACATCATGTCAACAATGCACGTGTTACAAATTGCTCCTATCGTTTTGTATTGCCTGTTTGATAAATAAAGAGTGAAATGTGCAATATTCTCTCTGAAGCATCAGAACAGAGTTTGAAGTCTTTAAAATAGAAGTGCTCACATAAATTAAGCATACAGGCGCCTAAAAATATAAGTGTACGTTCCACCACTGGTGACAGATTAATCAATAATAAAGATGATAATTGGTTGCAGCTCTAAAATACCTGCCTCTCTCCCTTAATTCTTCCCCGCCACTCTTCCCCCCCCTCTCCTGCTTCATCCAGGGACTCTTTCCTCATCCAATTTCCCTGCTTCCTCCACCGCCTGTCATGACCCATCTTTGTTATTAAAAATTAAAATGTTGTCTACCTTTTTGCTCTCATTAGAGAGCGGAAAAAAAATACAGGAGCAAAGGGAGGGACACAGGATGACAAAACAGCCATATGAACCTGGTTTCAACCTGCAGCACTGCAAATACGTGGCCCACGCCTCAGTCGGCTGAACTGTGAGGACACCCCGTCTAATTTCTGTTGCTTCCTCGGCTGCCTTTCGTGGCCTGTCTTCGTTATTAATCTGACACTTTCCTTCCCCCTGAGTCAACACTTTCTCCGCTCGATATTGCCTCGCCTCGCAGCCAGACGAGAGGAGGGAAAAACACAGGCATGCGCTTTGAATTTTGACAAAGGAGGCCATCCCAGACCACTCACTCCCAAAATATTAGGTCAGTCCTGTTTGAATGAATGGACGGAGAGAAATAAAAGGGAAATAATGTCACAGTGCGAGGACTGACCTGTGGGGAGAGTGCTGCCATAGTCACACATGGACGATACCGTAAATATTGCTCTGTCCAAAGGCAACAAAATGCACCTACCAGCATCTCCGAAGCTCACTAGTTAACACATTATGTTTTGTTTGTCTAATATGGACAAAGATCCAAGTATAAAAATGACACCTTGTGGCTTTAGAGGAGGGTTTTGTGCCACTGTCGAGTCTTTTTGCTAAGTTTAGCTAGCTAGCTTCTGGTGTTGGATTTGTTTGTACCCTAAAGAAACTGAATAGTTTATGTCAACTAATAATTTGTGCAAAAACTGAAACTATTTAAGGAAACCTTAAATCATCTTGCATCGTGAGCAAGCTAGGAACATATTTGCGGCATGACACTGAGCTGAAGTCAACCTGCTTGTTGTTAACATTATCAACTTTAACTATAGCACAACTATATATATATATATATATTCATACTAAACTATATATTTAACTTCTGTCATGTGTTTACAGAAGGGTTAACCTAGTCAGTATAAACCTCCATACAGATGTAGAGCATAATACAATTAAGCAATTAACATCCCGTCATGCTCTGTGACACGGATGGAAATGCTTAGCAGGCCCAACTGACCCTGATTTTAGATCACAATTGTGAGAGGAGAGGATCCACTGTAAATGACTTCTACAAAATGTAGTTGTTTGCATCGTTTCACTGATGTTACACAGTGCTCTCTCCACCACCATCATCAAAACTCCAAACCAGGGATCATCTCGTAGAGAAATTCAAGAGACTGTTGAGTCCATGACAAAAAGCGCTGACATTGTTCTTGAGGTTTGTGGTAGCCCAATACTTTCCCAAAACATTTTTAATCTGTCGCCCATCCGTCGTTGCTAGTGGTGTATGAGAGAAAAGAAAGACAACCTTCTTTGGTAAAAATCTGTTAATTATTAAGGTCATTCTGATACTGAATCTATCCGACTGAAGACAGTGTAAGACCACATGAGTTTATCTGCATCTGTGCATGAGACTAATAGTAAAAAGGGCAAGATGATGCAGGAATTCAGGAAATATATGGTGCAGTGTGCATTTGTGGTTGTACTCATGACCAAATTATTCATAATACACCACCAAAACAGTGGTGAATGTCAGAGGAGGTACGAGCTGAGACAGCTACTAAACCCATGATGCACATACGTACACACACACAGCCGCATTCCCACACATACGTACACAGAAAGGCAAGAAAAGCACACGTGCAAGGAGCTCGGCAGCGGCGTTAAAAGGTCACTGTTGCTTGCACTGCCTTGAGCAGTATGTAACGATGTGTCACTGAGCTGTCAGGTTAAAAACTACAGCCACTGGAAAACCCTCACTGTGGCTGCTTGTCGGGCCCCCCGAAAAAAAAAATAAACTACGCCTGAGCTGCACAACACCTGCACGTGCAAACATGCAATATTCACGCGTGCCACAATCGCTTTCACAATGCAAACTCAACTCTCGTGCGAATGGTGCGTCGATCTCCGACAACGCAACCGCATCTGCGGCCACCTGTGACCAAACATCACCGCGGCGCAGCAGAGCAGTCCCTCCACGACGCTCCCCCAGGACTCGGCTCCGACAGCCAAACGTCGACTGAACGCGGTGACTGAGCCGCATGAAATAACTGTGTGTGGAACAGAAGCCAGAGCAGGACTGCCGTTACCAAAAAGCTGTATCAACAACAGCGTGATAGGTCATCGCTCTGCTGCCTCGCTCTGTAATCCAAGATCAACAATAATACTGCGCTGCTTTGTCCGCGGCTGCCATCGTAATCCCGGGACCTGTGCCAGATGTAATTTCCTGATTGACCGGCGATAGTTTTGCATATTATCAGATTTGTGTACGTGGAACATGCATGCGAGGTTTGCAGTTTGGATAAGGTCAAGACAACAAGGATGAAAGAGGCAGGTTTGTTTGTTTTTTTTCCGAGCCAGCGAATGCAGAAGTTTTGGCAAAGACGCAATCACTCCAGCGGCCGGGGGTTTTAAACCAGCTTAACTGAATTTACTCATAACAGAGAAATGAAAAACCTGAATTAATGTTCAGAGGGGAAGGACACGTTGTTATTTACCTCTCCGAAGACATAATCCATTACAGCACTTTGAACAATACCTGCATTCAAATACAGACTGTGATCTGCGAACCGCACGGAGCACAACCGGCAAGACTGAAGAGTCTCATCGTGTGGACGGTAATAGTTGGTTAAAAACACGTTAAACATTGATTTGATGATTTGGAGAGGACATCTAAGATATACTGGACCATGTTATGATGGGAAAATAGATGTTTTTAGGCGCCCAGGTTGCAAAACTGTCATTTAAAAACATTGCTCGGAAACTGCTCTTTTAATTTTTCAAACCAATGTAGACTCGATGTCATTTTTGGATGTCATTGAGGCTTGAAAGGTGTACTTCATTTTGGTCGGTGATAGAAACACCTGCTTTCTTGCAAAAGTAAGATAAGAGGAGTGATGACGTCTGGACCTGAAGCCAGGAAGTAGTTAGCTTAGCATAAAGAATGGAAACAGAGGAGAAACAGCTAGCCTGGTTCTCCCCAGGTTTCAGATATATAGCCAGTCTACCATCTAAATTCTGGTACTTAACACAACCGGTCCTGCTTGTTCTATCTGCATGTAAAACATTTAGAAACTGGGTTAAACAAAACTTTCCCCATATTCCTCATACTGTAGGTCTTCCAGGTACAGTGAGCTGTGTATAGCGGACGGCATTAGGATTCCCTCCGCGCTCTGGTGGCGTTCGGTCGGGCCTGACAGCCATTGAGTACGTGAAGTGAAACTCCCCGAGGGGCCGACACATTTCTGTCTCCGATCCGCGAGGTGCTGGACAAACCACACGCAAACCGCCCTCGCAAGCGGCAACATGAATGTGCCCAGACGCGCGCTGATACCTGCACACACCTGCGACCAAACGCAGGGGAGGGGGGGTATTTAAAGTCTGAACACACACAGTAGTAGAGTATTTCTACTGCAACTTCACTACTGCAGACTTAATGTATTTAAAGGCTGTTTCAAAGACGAGGCTCGTAGTATTCCCTAGTTTTCTTCTTGTCAATAAATCCCACCCAAGAAAAACACACGATTTGAACGCCTCTTATACCGTACGATATTCCACTGTGTCATACAGCTCTATTGTTGTTGCATGCTCCTTCATTACTGTGAACACGGATACTGTAGTTTATTTGACGCCAACCCATAATCACCATCCTGCTTCTGTAAATACTCTGGAAGACACCATCGCGCGTTAATCCGCAAGTCACCGACAAATTTGCTGTTTACTCCTGCTTGAGTAACGTTCGCTGAAAGCTACAGTGCCCAGCTGTTTCTTGGGGAAAATTACTGAGCCTTTTTAAAAGATTAAATTATATATTTGTGACTCATAATTACACTGTAATTATGGGTTCCAATTTCAGTGAGCTGAAACACTTTTTTATGTGTATCCAGAATCAGAAATAATTTACCCATCCCTGTGGGGGAAATTGGGTAAAAGTGAGTGATATAATTTCTTGATATTTGTTGACACATTCATGATATTTTTTGTCTTTAACAAACTACCCTTATCCTTAAACTGAGGAAGACGCTCGTTTCGAAACGCTGCCTGCATTGAGAAGCAGCAGGCTGAAGGGCCGACATGCAGATACAACTCCCTCCGAGAAGCAGACCTCTCTGTGTGCGTGCTGTGATATCTTTTATTACCAAATGCGTAGCTGTTTTAAATAGCTATGCATCCATCAACAGCTGCTACAATAATCCCCCCCCCCAACGACGGCGTTGGGAGTTTTGTCATGTGAGATATCCTGCCACGACCGTGTGCTCGAGCAAAAGTCATCAGATGTGACAGCGTAAGCGATTTTCCACGGAGGTAGCGGGATGCTGTACATACAGACGACGCCGTTTCCTTTTTCTGATGACGCTTCAGATGTGGCGTTCAGCTCGTGTAGCACTTCGCACATCACATCAAACACCTCACATACACAGTACAGCGGGTGTCGGCTATTTCCGAAGCGATCCCGGACGTTAATCCGCGGGGAGGCCGTTTACGAGCGAAGCCGTGACTTTCTGAATGTAACAGGAGGAGAGGCCGAGTGTGGGTTATTCCCAACCGCTTTGGCGGCGGTATTCCAGGAGCCCATTCTGCTCTGATCCCTCTAAGTAATCCTGACATGTCATCTATTCTCAAATTTACCTTGAAGAATGGGCCAAGACAGAGGAAGAGGAGGAGGAGGACGAAAAAAAGAGAGGCTAAACAAGAGAGTGGAGCACAGCCCGCTTGGGAATGTGAGTCTTGTCTGAGAGGATCCCTGCTCTCCGCTTCTGGAGAGAAGAGCTGAGCTGCCTCTCTTTGTGCACACTTAACACCCCTCTTCCTCTTTAATCATCACTTTCTCTTACTTTCTCCCGTCTTTGCTCTTCATTCTCTCT
>OMLP01040193.1:0-11661 GCA_900302685.1 Spondyliosoma cantharus | reverse complement strand
AAAAAAACATCGCGTATTGAATCTTTTACCGAGCCGTGCGTTGCATGCATGTCGGTGTGGTTGCATAATGCCGTGCGTAATGTCAGTGTCTGATGGTTTGGTTTGTGTTCAGTAATCTGAAGACGGCAGCGTGATTGTTGCCGCCTGTGCTCGGCTATGGGAGACCACCTTCACTGTCCACAGCGCTGACAACACCTGTCTGATGCCCAAACTGTGGCGCCGGAGCAGCCTCCCGTGCTCCGAACAGAAATCTCTCATGTATCTGTGAACTTTACCTGCCGAAGTCTGGCTTTTTGAATGTGAAAAAAAAAAAAAGAATGATGTTCTCTGGGAGGACTGCAGACATCTGAGCGCCCCTTAATGCCATGTGGATTCTAAAAACTGGGTAAATGTGTGCGTAATTCCGCTTCTGGGTGTCTGCTCTTAGTCCTACATTGTGCCTTCTTTCTCTTTTTTTTGTTTTTTGTTTTTTGTTTAATGTCTCTCTGTTTCCACTTTATCAGATGAGACTTGGCACATGCGAGCCAGATGCCTGCACGTACCTGCGCTCTGTGTGAGCTGCTTTGTGAGCTGAGCACTCTCTTGAGGTGTTTTTCTGTCACCACAGCCTCCCATTGTCACGTTACAGCTCGCGGCTCCCCCTTGCTAATGTGAGCACTGTTTGCCTATTAAGCGGCAGCTGCCTAAATAAAAATGCCTTTATGCTGGAGCCACATCTCAGGCCTGCATAAGGGAAAACTGCGCCTGTCCAGACAGCTGTGTGCCTCGGGCTTGTAGGGGAATATATAATCTCATTTGCACTATTAGTCCAGGCGTTAGCAGCAGCAGAGCAGTTGTCGCAAAATTGAATGCAGCCAGAATTAACAGAAGAATGCAAGGTGTCTCGGTGAAAGCATGTGGGCAGATGTTTGGTTGTGCGACTGGGAATGTCAAAGCGTGTGCGTGTGTGTGGGTGAGCTTCACTGTTTTCTCCAGTCCATTGTTGAAAGTAGGAAGAAAAAAAAAAAAAGAAGAAGAAGAATTTGTTCAGCTGAATCCAAGAACATCCATCAGGCTTTACAACTCAACATACTGTGGGTATTGTAAGCCACACAGTCGAGCGAAAACCCACACAGTGTGCTGACCGTCATGCCCGGGCAAACGCTGAGCTGCCCAGAGGCACACTTCAGCAGCTTAACCCTCTTTGCTGTGAGAATGTACCTTTGGCTCTGTGATTAGTCTAAAATACACACCTGATGATGAGATGAGTTATGGATGATTAGTAAATGTGACCCTCTGTAAACTTCTAAAAAAAAAAAAAAAAAAAGTGTCCCAAGAATCAGTTTTCATCAGTGTTTTCCTCTTCTTTTTTTCCCCTCCTCCGCCCCCCCCCTTCCTCTCTTCGCAGTCCATCTTGCTGAAACGGCCCCCTGTGTCTGACTGTCCACAAGAAGTCATATTGCTTTTTTTGATAGTAGAGCAAACAGAGACGGAGAGAAGAGAGCGAAAGAAAAAAGACGGGGGGGGGCCAAGTCACTCAGTGTGGCGGAGCGATTTACTCCTGGCGTAGTTTTTAATGACTCTCTCAAAGCTGTGGATTGCGTGGTTAATTCATTTATTTATTTATTTATTTTTTTTGTGAGGCGCTGTCAACTCTAAAAAAATACTTAGTCCTGATGGTTTGCACGGCTGTTAGGGCTGTCTCTCTCTCCAATAAGAGTCAGTCTAATGAAGACGTGATGCGGCTAAAGCTGTGGAGAAATGTCTTGTTTTGCGGCGGCTTTCTTTTCCTAGGGTAATCCTGATAAAAATGAAAAAAGTACACGGGTGTGATGTGAGGGCGTGACTTGTGAGAATGGATTCTTAAGTGGGTCTTTTTTTTGTGTGTGTGTGTGTGTGTGTGTGGGGGAAGAACGGCTTACAGGTGAGTCATTCTCCTGACTTACAAACAACTTGTGTGTGCAGGATAAGAGACTGCGTGTGTGTGTGTGAGTGTGTGCGCGCTTGTAAGCTGACCTGCGATGCTTAAAGGCAGCGTGGGTGGTCTCCGATCACCGTTTGAGTGAAATGTAACCCTCTCGAAATAACTCCCTCTCGGCCCCGCTGCACTGTGCCGGAGTGTGCGCTCGCCTGGCGTTCCCCGTTGTGTTTAAGAGCACTGGCTGAGAGATGAGTGGTAATTATAGAAGCGTGGTGCGGTAATCTCCTCTTCCACCTCACAAGCCGCGCTCAAGAGGAATCATATCACCTACACGCACACTGACATGAAAGAGGACGCACACACACACAGACAGGGGATTGTCTCCCCATATGCATGTGCTGCTATTATCTAAACCTCGTCATCCTCCCTTTCGACGATCCAAGCCCAAAATATTATCATAAGTCTAAATCAGTCGTGGGTGCGCAGCCACACTGGCAATCATCCCTCTGTTCTCTGGTACTGGTGTGCATCACCTCATGATTTAAATATTTCTACCATATTTTGAAATGTTCTCCAGAGCCCCTGCACCATCCGTTAAAACGCAAACTTGCAATAAAGATAGTTTCTTTTTTGGCACGAGCTTCTCATCGGCCATGTTTGTAGCCATAGCTCACGTTGCGTTGTTTACGTCACCCAAAGGAGACCACATGAAGCCGTGCGTCCGGTCGGCGTAGCCATCAGGTTGGCGACATCACTCGACACGACATAGATGTTGACAAATGAAGTTATGTGAAGATTGGAAACAGAAGAAAGCCCACCACAGATTCTGCCAGCCCCCTGGGATGTTGGTCGGAGCTGATTGTGGCAGGGCTGGTGGTTCCATTGGCGTCTTCTTCTTTTCTATAATTTCTTCATCGCCTGCAAGCAAGAGTCCACACATCAGCAGCGCATAGATGACGTCTGAAGACAGGCATTCCCTCCCCTACCTTTTATAATAGTTAGAGAACAATGCACATAATTCCAGCAGTTGCAAGATTCTGATGTCACTCCCAGCATCTCCACGGCCGCCTCAGGATAAACATAAAACGTCCTATACACCTCAACCATTGCTGTGCGTCATACATCAACCTATTCTCAGAACACATACGCACATAAAAGGCCTCACAAAGCCCCTTCAGGATGAACTCGTTAGCTGAGTTCCTGTTATGTTTTCACAGCGCGCCATACCATATATTCTTTACACCAACAAATCCATTCATAATATGCAACCAGATGATTATTATAAGACAGAGCTCATGTCTGGAGCCAAACAAACGCAAGATTCCACTTTACATGAATAATAATGTTGCATCTATATTGTTAAGTTTCATATGTAAGAACCACATATCAAAATAATAAAGGGACATTTGAGAATTTCCCTCACACAGGTAGTAAATGCATCACGTTGGCCACATTTGGATTTCGGGCTGCGGGGTGGATGGAACAAGACATTTGTGGAGGGTCACCTTGGGCTCAGAGAAACTGTGGCAGACATTCTTCAGCACGTCCTAACATTTCATGCGCAAAACAATCAAATGATTGCTAAAATAATGTTCAGATTGCTTGATTAGGGAAATAACACATGCAGCCCTTGTCAGTCTTGTGTTTGGTGTCTTTTCCCTCACTTGATATGTACAGTGTGTATTTTTAATCTCTCAGTCTTTGTTTTCGATAAAACTGAGCGGAGCTCAAAAATCTGTCTGAGGATTTCAGGAAGTGCAGGGATGTGATTATTATATGTAAACGTGTGTACATGGCAACAGCCGCCCCCAGGTAGAAATAATATTTTGTACAAACACTGTCTACTTTGTGTGCGGATGTAGAGTACAGTATGAGGAGGATAGGTTAGGCTTGATACCCATCTTATTAACTGGATATCTGTTCTTGGCAAAGTGAGCTGATCGCCCACATCCCAACAGTCAGCACAATTTTAAGGAGGCAGCGCTCACACAGTCACACACACACACAATCACTGGCAAATGATGGTAGGTGAGTCTTTTTTTTTTTTTTTTTTTTACACCTGTAGAGCTTCCTCTGCAGTTGACTTGTCTCGCGCAGCAGCTCGGCGCTCAACTCCAGGAGAGATGTTGTTGCCTTTAATAGATCTGCATGGTTTGTTTCTCACACACGTGCGGCTCTTACAGTAATGGCCATCACTTTACCAGAGCCGTGCCGGGCTTGCAGTCATGGGGTACGCTGCCTCTCCAAAACATCACAAAAGTGAGGGTAGAGGTGTGACAAACACACGCACACAACCTATTGACTGACGCAGAGCCCCCGTGGTGATGATGATAATTCACAACTTCTAGATCAAACGTATTCTGGGGATGAGATTGCCTTCATAATTGAGCCTGTCAGAGAGGGTTTAGCCGAGAGTCACCTTCATGGCACGTCTTTGCTGTAGCTGTACTTGTCATGGCCTCTGGCACTAATTAAAAGCCTTTGCTTTAATGTGTCATCTGATGTGCCAGGACATGTGTGACACGCGTCGGCACATCATCAGGGAACCTCTCTTGGTTCGGGGGGGGGGGTTTAGTTCCTCCTGGAAGTGCCAGAAATTGCTGATGTGAAATGACGCAGATTCCTACATGGAGGAGTGCTTGGGCCTGTCTGTCACATTGGTTACATCATGGAGGGCAGGAAGGAAAGACGGAAAGGAATCGCGGAAGCCGGGACGGGAAGGAACGTGGCGAAGGAAGGACGGAAGCAATGCGCGAGAAGATGATTTAGGCTGCACTTGCCAGGCAGATCCCGGCGATCCTCTTTGGTAGCCCATAGGTGTTGTTTGCCCTTTTATTAAAAGCTCCTCCTGCCAGTCATATCCCGCTAATGCGCAACTCCCATCCATCAGCATAGGCGCGCAATGGTATGGCAGCTGCCCACCTGAGGCCTGAGCTCGTTCCGGCATTCACATGTGTGCCTCTTAAGGCTTGTAGGAATGAAGAAGCTTGTGTAATTGACCAATCCGTTCTTCCCCGTCCTCCTCCTAATGACCCCCGCTATATTTCTGAATAATCTGACTGACAGTCCCCACTTAGGCTGCACTCTCATTCTCTCTTTTTCTCTAACTCTATCACACTCCTCCCCCTCACTCTGTCTCCACTCTCACAAATCAGATTATGTAATAGTATCATATATATATCTGTCTCTTACGGAGTGTCTTCGCTGTCCTGATTCATCCTGCTCTCCCTTCTGTGCTCTCTCCTCTGTCTGCGTCCGCTCCCATAACCTTGCCCTCACTTATAAGCTTTCCTCACGTCCATCCCTGACCCCTCTCCCTCCCTCCCTCCTTCCCTCCCTCCTCTACATCGCTTTCAGGCCACGGTGGGACCGTGGCTCAACGTGCCTCGAAGCCACAGTCGATCCTAACGAGTTTTAATCGTTGAGCGAATCTACGGACGGCCGGGCGATCGTTAATTAGAATAAGCGCCGCTCACCTCTCCCTCGGCCCTCCTCCCCACCCTTTCTCCTCTCCTCTGTAAACACATTAATTTCTAAATGCCTTCAGGGAGACGTGGAGAGGAGAGGATGGAGAACAAAGCAACGGGAGGTGCAGAACTAGGCTTGGACTGTCGATGTTCGACTCTGATTGAAGTGGCGGTGTGGAGGGGATATGTGTGATTCTGTGTGTCCATTTTTTTTCCCTTCTCCTTAACGTGAGTCCGACACCGTTTCCCCCGTCAGAGATGTTTATCACGAGAAACTGATTGATTGACTGACAGGTGACGGAGCCCCGTGCCTCTCATTGTGTGTCCCTCTCTCGCTCCGCCGTGCTGTCACTCAACAGCATCTGACGCGCATTAGAGGATGATTTTCTGTCCATTAGCTCGGCCAGTCTCCATTAGGCTGATAGTAGCTCATCAGTATAGCGAGCGGGAGGAGACAGCAGACAGCCAAACAATGTTACTGTGTATCACTATGTAGGTCACAGCCCTGTTCCCCTCTCTCTGAGCCCTTTGACTTATTGCATGTGTGTGTGTGTGTGTGTGTGTGTGTGTCTACAGTATTAGAGAGAGTCCTTTGTGATCAGAGGTTATCAGCATGCATGTCTTGGATTAACACTGTGGGTGTGAGCGTTCTGTGTGTGTGTGTGTGTAGAGGATGTCTGAAGGGCACGCGTGACTGCCGTCGCCTGACCGGGATGTCTGGAATAGTGTGTCCGATGGTGCTGTCATTTATTTTGAAAAATGTAAACGTTCAGCAGGCTCATCGGCCATGATTCTTCTTTAACCTTAAGGCGCTCTGATATTGGCATATTGCCAAAGAGAAAAGATTAAAAAAAAAAAAAACAAATCTATAAAAAATGAATAACAGAAATGTCGGTAATTCTCCATCTCGAGTCTGACCTGTTGATATTTGCTGAAAGACTGCAGCTTGCTTACGCAGGGCAGCACGACCGACTGACTGAAATGCACCGATGAAGAGTCATTGCAGCAGCACTTTGACCAGATGCTGAAGTCCTGTAATCTCTACTACTAAGTATGGTTATGCATCCACAGTGGTAAACACTCCTATAGTTATTGCTTTGGCTTCGTCCTAGTCTGCAGTGAGAGGCTGCCTGAACGCCGTGGGTTGAAAGGACTTGCCTTCCCGTCTGTGTTTTGTTTTAGGATGCATGCTCATGTCCGCACGTCATCGGCATCCAGGGGCCTTGAACGTCAGTCACAGTTTGGGGTCATAATGACGTCATTGTAAATCAGGTTTAAATCGCCTTAATTACATCCAGCAATAGCCAGGAGATTAAGCGGGAGAGAAATTCCCCAGACTCCATTACAGAATCGCTCAATTTTGGGGGTTCTTAAGTAAGTAGAAACTCTATAAACATTGTGAAACGCTGTCAATGACAAATTCTCAATTATTTGGGGCTTCCTGTCAATTCGGCTCATGTTATACATGAAGTTCTTTCTCTTGTGTCCATTTGTCCTAGAGCAGGGAAGGGTGATCTGATCACAAGGGGTCACCGGAGATGCATGTCCAGACGGCTGATGCCAGGTGTGAACTGACAAGCTGTCGCCCGGTGATCAGATCACCATGGACGCAGGTTAACGTTGGGATAAACAGCCTCATAGTTTATGATAATGCAGCACAGTGAGAATTCAGATGTTTCATAGAGGAGACGAGCGTATAAAACGCAGATCTGCCCCACGCGGCCATTTCAGTACAGTTCATACACTTGATTGATACGCCACAGATTTGTGGAACAACTTCAGGCTTCATGGTCAAATAAAGATGTATATCACGTCTGTTCGGATTCTCACGCTCCCACTTTGTCGCTCTTCCACACGAGTGCTCTCTCTCTCGCTCTCTCTGCTCGGCTGATATGGTTTTTGTAATGCCTCAGTCCCACGTCCATGTATGTATCCGCAAAAAAAAATGCTTCGAAATGAAACATCGAGTTTGAAAAGAAAGTACTTCTGCTGATATGACAGGCAGATGAAAATATTGCTTCAATTATGTTATGTGATACAAACATGCACCGAGTATTTTTTCAAATGTTTGCCTGGCGATTGTGCACATCCTGAAAAGCATCATCAGTCTGCATCTGCCGGTGTGCAATCTCAATAAGAGTAGACATAATGATATGTTTATTCCAGTACACTAGAGACTTGGCGTTGTCTGCCAGTATGTGAAAATATATATTATTTAATAGCGCTAATATGGTAGCATTTAATACATTAGATAAGCACAGGTACACAGTATGATGACCATCAGTTCCTATACCACAGTATACTGTGTTACCGACGTACCGCTGCAACCCTAGACGGCACAAACGGGCAGACAATAACTGACTGTAATTTAGTTGTTAACAGTCCTGCTGAGGGCGTTTACTCCACTCACTGACGGTTCTTCAGCAACAAATTCTGCGTGATTGACAGCGCAGCAGAGAGGGATAAGGCGAGGTGGAGGTGATTAGAGGAAGCCTGGGGTTCGCTCCTGTCAAAAGCAAAATCTCTCGTGCACTCATTCAACACACATGGAGACGCACGCACATACGCACACACATACACGCACACACGCACACACACACACACACACACACGCACACACACGTGCACACGTGTGAAACAGTCGGTGGGCAGAGCCTGGTCAATATCTGTCAGTTTGCAGACCAGTCAGAATAAACCCAACGTCTCTCAATGCACACACGGTGTCTGACTGATGGCCCAATCAGGCCAAGTTGAATGGAGGATGCTGTCTGTTGCTTTTGGTCTGCAGTGATGAAAGGTGAGGAAGTTTCCCTGTCATGTGGTTGGAAACAGTCAGGGAAGTTTAACGTGGATTGTAGATGCTGAACCAATGTGGTGAGAGAGTCATCGAGGGGAAAAAGTTAAACATTCATCTTTTATGGTGTTTAATGGTAAACCAACCAACGTGTATCAGTTATTGAACTTATGATTCTGACGTTTAGTCAAATACATTTCACTCAAAAATAAAGCTCAAACTTTTACACTTCTAACGTGTAAAAGCCATGAAACTGAGAAAGAAATCATACAAACAAACTGCAGATGACATGCTGGAAGGAAAGAGTCTAATTTGAAATTAATCTTTATGTCCACGCTTGTTCCGTTGTATGGTACTATCATCTGTGCAAAAGGCAGAAAATTGTTAAACCAAGTGTCTCTTAGACAGTATGATATTGTCCAGCCTCATTAGCTCGCTGGCAGGCCTAGCTGCCCTTGCTCTGGCCGCAAAATGCCTGCCTTCACCGTCGCTCCTCTGTCAGCCTCGGGCCAGGATGTCAGAGGGGACCCTTGCTGACAGTTTGGGTCTTTATCTCTCCCTGGAGAGATGCTGAAGTCAGCCAAATCCTCAACCAGCTAAATATGCACAGCGTGACAAGGTAGACGGAAACAGGACCAATTGCATTTTGGAGGCTACGATACGGTTCAAGGTATTACCATTGTGCGAGAGGAGGTTATTGAGAAATGTTGAAATGCTGAGCTGGGAATTCTGCGTTCAGCTCCATGGAGCTGTGTCACCGTGTCCTCACTCGGCTGTTGAACCAGCCTGTACTCCCCTCTGAGGCAGCCACACCAAACTACACACTTGTGAATTCTAAAGAAGCCGACTTTAGCAGTCCGACAACATATTTGTGTACTCGAGAATCCATTTGCTTTAATCATCTCCATTCCACGCTGCTCGCTCTGGGTGTTTGCTCGCTGGCTGTGGGGCTTGAAAATCCTATTCCCCCCCACGCCCCGCTGTCTCCCTCTGGCTCTGGCAAACCGATTACTCACACAGCAACCTGACGTTCCATAAGTGCCTCTCCCCAGACACCGTGGCCTGGCACCAGAATTTCATAAGAGTTAATGGAGTCTACTAATCGACCCGCGCACGCACAGAGACGTACACAAACTCACACACCGGGCAGGTTTGATTGATTGGTGGCGTGACAGCTGTGACAGCAGTGGGATCGTTACAGACCTGGATCAGAGCAGCAGCACTGACATTACCATCAAAGGTGGACCCGGAACCTAATGTTGTGTATAGGGTGGAGAGAGGTGAAGCACGCGATGGGAAAGAGAGAAGAACATTAACACATTTTCTTTTTCTTTTATTATTGCAGGTGACTCTCTTGTGAGTGTGATACAAACTGTGGATTGAGCAAACATTATAGATAAGATGAACAGCGGCTGTCAAATTCAAACATGAAATGCGATTTGATCCATCATGGCAGATCCAGAGTCAGTTTTGCATAATGCATCACGAGTTGACGTGTGATTGAACAGTCACACAGGCTCCAGATCAGCTTCTAAACATTTCGCGTTCATGTAAACCAACAAAGTGATGTCAGAAGGGCTGTAAACTCATTCAGTCATTTATGTTTTGGTATTGTTATTGATTGCTAAATTATCGCACACTTGAGTTGACGTAACGCGTACTGTGGCCGAGCAGCAGCTTACATTCACCAGTTCCGCTCATCGTTCCTGTGGTGACGTGACATTTCGTTAGCGATGCCGCTGTGTTAGCTTAAATGGGTTTTTCGAGCGTGGTTGCTGGAGATGGCTGAATGTTGTGCCACCACCAGAAGTAGCTCTCTCCGGTTATTCAGACAGATTTGGTGTTGGATTTGGTGAGGGACATTATCTGCAGGCACTGGAGGTAATTTCTCAGATTGCATGCAGCTTCCTCCGAACCCCCGAAAGGCCTTATACTACTGCTTTTACATATGTATTAGTTCTCCCCAGTGTTGGGCATGTTACTATTAAAAAGTAATTAGTTATAGTTACTAGTTGCTTCTCCCAAAAAGTAACTGAGTTAGTAACTGAATTACTCCACTATAAAAGTAACTAGTTACCAGGGAAAGTAACTATTGTGTTACTTTTTTATTTTTTTAAGTTTAACTATGTCTAAGAATTTGGATTTTTTTCTAACTGGGTTTCACAAGCCAGTTGGATAGAGTAGATCTGCATAGACAGGTAGCTACACAGAACCTTCAATTCAGTCTGTGTCACACGTTTGGCTCCGGCTCCGTGTCCGTCTTTGTTAGCGGAGCTCACGTTAGCCACACCTGGCCTGCTATCATCATCAACAGTGTCAACAACGGCGTTTTTGGCCGCTAGGTTTGTGGAAGCGTGTGCAGCTGAGAGATGCTTCATTAGATTAGAGTTGCTGACAACGGATGTGGACAAACACTTCGCTCTGGGACATAATGTACACTTCACATGTACTTTCTTGCCTTTTACCTCAAGGAGATTAAAGTGTGTCTGTACTTGCAGCTCACCTCTGCTAGTTGGTGTGTGTGAGGCTGCTGTGTGCGTGTGTGGGTTTTTGTGTAAACTGAACACTGCCTGTGATTGGCTTGCGAACTCTTACTCTACCTTAGCCAATCATCATCAGTTATGCGGTTGTCTCGCTCCTCCCTCCTCCATCACCAAAGAGAAAAAAAACAGCTTTGCAGCTGCTGTGACTGAGAGTCACGTCTGATGACAACAGCTTCAATGAGTAGCTTCAGTTTGTAACACGCCACATTTAGTTGTCAGTAACGGTAACGGTAACAGCATTGTAACGATGGAAATAGTAATTCGTTAGATTACCCGTTACTGAAAAAAGTAACACCGTTAACGGCGTTTATTTTAACCCCGTTATTCCCATCACTGGTTCTCCTTCAAACTTTATTGTGTACAATTAGCCTTTAAGTCCACATTCCTCAGTCTGACGACCAACAGTCATACGTCATGTCAGCAAACTTCTGTTACTCAAGTTGATACTAATGTACTGCTTGTTTGACAAGCACACGACCGACTGTACCTCTGTACTAGTGTTTCCTCAAAAAGCATTCTTTTCAATGTGTGGGTTGGTGAGAAAATTTTCTTTCATAGCTCTTTTATTCATTACTTACTGTCTTAAATCTTTTACTTGTGTGTTTTACAATTCGGTCTCGCTGGGCTCCAGGGCTTCACCTGACCTGCGATTTCAGCGGTGGCCACCACACTTGCTGAAATCGCACCGTGCGTGGCACGTCCTGACAGCTCGGTCTTAAGAAAAAGCTAATACCAGCCAGATCCTCAACCAGCTTTAGGTAATTATGTTTTTTTTCCCCCTGGGATTTCAGGCCATATCAGAAGCTTAAGGTGGACAGGTAGAGAGGAAAACACACAATAGGATGAACTCAGAGGGAATGTTTTACCTTTGTATTTATGAAGCACGGAGGAGATGATTTCTTTACCGTGACTCACTCATCCACACCTCACTCAGCAGCTAAACCCAATTTTAAATAT
>OMLP01040191.1:0-32502 GCA_900302685.1 Spondyliosoma cantharus | reverse complement strand
TTGTGTACACAGAGTTTACTAAATAGCAGGTTTTTGATCTACTCACCTTAGCTGCTGTCTCTGGCGCGCGGCCGTCGTGGCAGTCAAAAAGTATCCATCCGCCACCTGCGACCTAACAGGAAGTAGAGTAATGGTGGACCGCTCCTCAAGCTTAGTTCCATATGAATGCATGGATAATTAGTTGCTTTGTTGTTAGCAAAAAACAATATTGACCTTCAAGTTGAAAAAGAAGTCTCATATAAGAAACAAGACTACAATCAAAAGCCGGAAGAGTCACGTGACATCTCGCGTGGATAGTTGTTGCTGGAAGCCAGCATGGTACCGGCTGAGTGACACAGACACAGCACAACAGCATGAAGACCGAGAGGAGACACCTAAAGACATGGCTGGGTATGAAGAATACGATTTAATGGGCAAGATGTTTGAGTTCGATGGACGTCTGTACCTTTTCGAGCCCGAGCTTACTGACAAAGAGATCCAAGAGCTTGACGAAAGGGCGAGGAGAGAGAGAGGAACCGGAGGCGGACGGATACTTTTTGACTGCCATGACGGCCACTCGCCAGAGATACGGCAGCTAAGGTGAGTAGATCAAAATCCTGCTATTTAGTAAACTCTGTGTACACAAACAATGTTCTCAATGCTCGTGTTCATGTGTAGAGACCCTGGTGATGCTACGAGCAAAGTTTCATGTTGTGTCGAGCCTTCTTAGTGTTTTAAAAATAGCGATTTTTGATGCTAGCTAAGTGCCCTTGCACTCCCTTTGAAAATGAGCTTGACCCGAAAACGAAACTACTGTAAATCTGAAAAGTGCCTCTTTTGTCGTAATTATGCTTTTACATGAAGGTTTGACTCGTATACATTCACAAATAAAGCCTAGGTTGCATTTTGGTGAGAGTTTCACTTTAAAATATATCCAACCACAATATGAAAAAAATGTATGTCGCTACACTATTTTATTTTTATACAGTAAAAAAAAAATATAAAAATGATACAGTATTTTTAATGATTCTGCATCAGTCACTGGTGTTGTCAGTTGTCTTCATGAATCCCAAGTTGAGACCACTGAAACGCCACATGGAGTCAGCAGTTAATAGAGTTGAAAAATTGGCATATTACTTAATAACACAATAACATAATTAATGTAATTTTCAATAAAGAAATACCAAAAATGTTATTCTCAGGAATCACATTACAGTTATTTATCCCATTAACTCTTAGCATTTGAATGGTCAGCTTGGCTTAACTTAGCTTTGTGCAGGGTGTTGGCGCTAGAGGCAGGGGGCTAAGAAGTGACATTCTGTAACTCCATATTTATCATATATACATGTGATGTCATCTTAGTTGACTTACTAGAACAAGTCTCAGTATGATCAAGGCCTTAAATTATTCTCAACTTCATCAATGTTACAGACAACCAGACAACATGCACATGCCCACTCCACAGGCATGCAACACTGTTACCTTATGGACTCTTCCAAGCCAGCCTGTAGTGATGAGTCTATGGTCAGGGGCTTACACTCAGAAACAGGTCAAGTCATTTTTCAAATAAAACTGTGAGTGTCATCTGTCAGATTACTATTTTATCATTGGGCTATTCTTGAATTATTTTGTCCTGGTCAATCTGGTCTAACAGATAAGCAGTATTGATGATAATTGGGGTACTTTAAAAATGAAATATTATTGGCATTTTGATAAAAAATAATAGTATCACGTTAGCCTAAATAATTCAATGCCTCTTATGTCATTTCCATTTCTTTCCGTTCTTGCTTTGTCATGGCAGCTCACAGTAATAGACCCTAATGCTGGTTGCCACCAAACGTCGAGCAAAAAAAAGAGGAAGGTGTAGTGTCTGTCAGTTACACAGCCAACATTTCCATGTGGGCCCCATACGGGTTAAATGTGAACTGCACATATGGGTCCCAAGTAGGGGTGCCCGCAGGTGCCATGGTTGCCTCACCTGTGTTAGCCCATACATGGCCAAACACAGGTGGAGTTAATATATATGGAGCCTACATGCCCATATGTGGGCAAACCAATCCCCTCCTCTCCACAAGTGCTTTTAACTCAGTTGACATTGTATAAATAACACAGGTTTTTTATCAGTTTATTGCCTTTTCACTTTTCAGCCGGGTAAGTGTTATTGTTCTTATTGTACAATTTTATACTTTTGTTACGGTTACACAGGCCTTCGCCACCTCCTCTCTCTCATATTATGAGTGTAATACATAATAAGTGCTCAATAAGTCTATTTAAATGGATCACTGATATGGTGTGCTTCTGAGGATCAGTGTATCATGCATGGTTACCCTCCTCTCCCTCTTCTCTCTATCTGGTCACACGGGGCCCGAGCCAGCCAATCTGCTATCCCAGCCTCACCTTTCCTGGATCATTTGCTGGCTAACACCTGATACTTTCATGTCGCTAACTCACAAGCTGCCCAAAATTGCCTTGCCAAATGGCCTGAGACCACCTATTCTGCAGGTCCCTATTGTGGATCAGTTGAACTCTGTCCAGGAGCAAAGTCTGCCTAATTGACCCCATATGTTCTCCTAGAGTTCAGATCCACTCGCTGGCAATATCTATGGTTCAGTACCAAAATTGCTTCGATGCAGACTTCGTGCACGTCTAGGCTGAGCGATCAAAGGCACAAAGATGGTATTGATCAGGAGGAAACAAGTCAACATTAAAGCAGCCTTGTTTACGACATTCCGTCCATGAAATTAACAGAGTCGTTTCAAAAGAAAGACATGAATTATTGTAATTTGTGACATTTGAATGTGTGGGGTGTTTATCTTGTCAGTACAGTGTGTCCTGCAGCCTGTGCCGTGTTCAAAGGCTGTAGTGGCGAGGGGCCTTAAAAAGACATGTCTGCCAGAGAGAAGGGACAAGCAGCAGTTGGCAGGACTGTTGGGAGTCAGCAACTATTGGCAGCTGCACCATGTGGAAGAGCTGATGCTCTGCGTAGCCTTCACTTCCAATTGTAATTTATTTGCAGGTTGTTAAGGGAATTTGTATCAACAATCTGGGACATTTGCTGCTAAACACATTTCCATTTTGTTGCTCTATATAAAACAAAAGATGATTTAAGCAAATTGTGAAAGCTTTACATTTTCAGTTTTAAGCATCTGGTGATGTCTTTTCTGGGGGAAAAAACAGCATCCTACACACAGGATATCATGCGTTTTATGTTCTTGGCAGCAGCCATGCCATGTCTTTGGGACACACTACAAAAATCTCCATCTTTACATACTTTCCTGTTGAACCATGAAAATCCAATTTTCTTAAAACAACAGGAGAAATCTGCCAGTAGGGTTAGATTATTTCACCTGTTTCCAATATTCTGATTTCCTTGAATCAAGTTATCCTTTACTCAGACTAGTACAGTGATCTGCCTTCTACTGTCTTATTTCAGCATAATTAGCATCCAAATGAGGGGATATTGCTTAAGGACTGTGGACTGTGTGTATTTATAAGAAAAAGGTGAAATCAATAACTATTTTTTACTGTTGATTAATTCAATGTGGAGACCATCTGCCTCTCAATACTTTCTTACTTTCCTACCCTGTCTGTACCACTATACCAAGCCCATTGTTTCCCACTGAAGATGTACAGTACACTAAACACCACATTTGATGCAAATTTTAAAAGGCTCCATCATTTCTTAAAACAGCTGGGTGCTGTAGTGGTGTAAAGTAGGCACATTTACTCAAGTATTGAATCTCAGTACACATTTGAGGTACTAATGTACTGTATTTCCATCTACCTTCGTACTTAAATTATATTTTTTTTAGTCAACTACATTTGTCGGACAGATTTGTTTAAATTTAGATTTCTTATCCTTCCTGTTTATGATAAACTCAGTGGTGAACCGTGCCTATCAGAACTGGGCCTTCTGTACCCCCTTACCCCCCCAAAAAAAATCACTAACGAAAGATACTTCGTCCCTGGCCATTTTTAAGCTTTAGGCAAAATATAATTTTACCTCTCCCTATGCACACAGCCACACACACACACAGCCACAGCCACACACTCAGCCACACACACGCATATACTATCTGACGTTAGGTAGACAGTCATTTTTGCCTTCGCTGACCTGCCGTGGCCGCCCTTCACCGAAAAGCTTTTAATAACTTTTCATGTCAAAAGACGTAAACATTGTCCTGACAAAGTTCCATCAGGTAAACTCTGTAAGAGGAGTTTGTTAAAGTACAGAGGCGTTTTGCAGATGTAGATGCGATAGATATGTGTACCACATGGGGGGATGCTGTAAGAAGCATAGCAAAATATCTGTAACTGAATACTGGCCAGTAAATGTGTTCAGACAACTTCCTCTTTCATGGCGAATCATCAACCTTCGCCATGCTGCCACGCTCATGCTGTTTAATAAAAACTCAAGCTTTTGACAACATTTTTATCACACAGGTGTTAAAATTGGCCTGTGAAAATGTGTCAATCAGGCTAACACTTGAGCAGGAGTTTGTTGAAATACAGCAATTTCATACATACAATTGCGAACAACGAGCAGAAAATTTGAAAATGGCTGACTCCCTGTTGGGTTGAGGTATTGAAAAATAAAAAAGGGGCATTAAGAGACTTTTTTTTAGGTCTAGGTGCACAAAAAACGTGCAACTCTGTGGCAAACCTCCCATAGTACCGTTGTTGCAGAATTGCTGCCTCAAACACAGACAATCTGTAACAAATTGTAATCTGACTCTTGCTGGAATTTGCGAGAGCTGCCTATGAAAATATCAGCAATAGCAGGGTGGTCTCAGCGTCTGAGCCATAGTGGCAGTTACACTGGAAAAGTTGTCATAGCAGTCATTGAATCAGACTTGATAATTAGTGTCAGTTGAGTGTACTAGGATGCAGAAAATTATAATTTTGTTGCATCTGATTAATTGTGCTCATTATAACACAGCAGACGGCATGCAAATATTTATCACTGTTCTCTTTTATTTTTATTTACTTCATTATCTGGTCCAAATTATCCATCACTCATAATTCAATAAGTATATAGTGAACAACAGCCTCCTTTTGGGACATAACAGCCTCCATTTGGGACACAACATTGTGTGGGAGGAAACTACAAACACTGTTTTTGACTGCCACATGACAATCATGACAATGTGTTTGATAGCTGTATTCATCAAATCTAAATTCATTCTAGCAGCCCTGAGCAACACAGCGTGCAGAGATGTGAATGCATTACCGCATCCCACACAAGTAATTGTCCAAAATGTCTCCCAGATGAGTTGCAACATGAAGCTCTGTGAGTTTCTTACTCTCAGCGAAGAGATTATAAGAAAGGTGTTAACCGACTGGTTTCTGGAGAAATTACAGCACACAAAATTCCCTGGGACTCATTCAGGATTCTGTTTTCAACATGCAATAACAAGACCATATGCCAATCTTTGAGCCTTGAAGAGGTCATAGTGATTAAAAGTCACACTATTTTTGATTGCTAGAGTGGTTACATGGAGCAAATATTCAGGCCTGATCAGACTGAGTGCAATTTTTGATGTGAGTGGCATCTTTTTCCAGTGGTTTTCTAGAGGCAGTAAGCCTTTTGTGCCCTTCTTATGCGCTGCACATTTCAGATGCATGGATGACTTTACATTATAGCAGGCAACCAAATTGCGAGAATAAATGTTAGCAATGTATCTTTCTGCAAACCACAGATATATGAAAATGTTTAATTCCCTTATGTTGCAACTTTATGTGTCTTCAGGCACAATTTTCAATTTGATGTTATAACAACACTGTGCTTATGGTCTGGTTAGGTTAAAGCTGGTTACGGTTAGGAAAACATAATGTTTTGACTTAAAATACCTGTTTTGTCACAAGGATTCCTTCAAAATATTTTGTTGTGCCATGTAACACATGTGAAAAGGCAGTCTTGAACTGCAGTCAGTGGCTTGGCAGCCCTCTTGGCAAGTGCAACTTCACCAACAGTGTGTAACTTTCGTGAAATCATATTTTTTACATCTTGAACCTGTCCTCCCTAGAGGAAAAAAGCATAATTCATTTCAGAGTAGCTATCAATTACACCTGTGAACATCCAAGTGACAGGGCCCTCTGGTGGTAATTATGACTGCAACATAGGGAGGATCTCTTAAGAAATATAGATGAATGGGTCAACTTTTTCCCCAACTGAAACTCATAACACTGTTATTTGTATGCATGACCATGATCATACCCTACCCTTAACCTCATGTTTGTTACCATAACCACAGCAATGGAGCCCCCCTAACTTTTTAAAATTTTCAGTGTCTCTTATTTTACAGATATATACTCTTAATAAAATAATGTGTTTTGAGAGTGAGAGGGTATCATTAGAGCTTTGGTAATTTTGTTAAATCAACCTGAGAACATATATGTAATCTATCCAATTAGAGGTCATACATGATCATTAATAATTTAGTTTGTTTCTTCCTGTTCTTCACATTAAACCTGCTGTATTAGTCATGTTTGTTCTGATGGCTCATGGATCTGAGGAGGAAAAGAGAGTGATGGAGGTCTCCTCCTGTCTCAGGCCAGTGCGCTGAAAAAGAGCACTGCTCTGTCCCATTGACAGACCATGATGAAGTAGCCTTTAGGACAACTGACCAGAGCCCACGATGGATGGGACAGAGCAGTGTGTTTGACTGGGGCACCTGGGCCTTGTCAGTCATGAGACACTCTCCTGCTGAGGTGTTTCCTGGTCAGTCAGCCATCACTCTTCTTCACATTGTAAAGCAATTCTAAAGGCTTTACCCACAACGGGTCAAATGGATCTGAACTTTCTGCTCTGCTACTCTTCCTGTGTGACATGTTAGATTTAGTGCATGGGATGCATCTATGGGCCTGACGGATGCTTTGACAAAATATACACTATATCTCATAACTAGGGTAAGGCAAAAATAAACAGTTGTTGCTGTTTTTTTGTTTTTTATCTAGTGATCCATCAACCCCACATACTGTCATTCTGGGTCGATCTGGATTTGTCAGGTGATTGGGATTGTGTTTGTGAAATGCAGGGGATTGAAAAGTTTGACTTGCCACATACCTCTAACACCTCTAAAGCTCACTTAGGTTCCCATTTGAGTAACACTTTATGTTAAAGTCCTTGTAATAAGCCTTACTATATAATAAGTAACATCATTATGTGTTCATTAGAGTATATAAGTGTTAATGATAGCAAATAAATATGTTTAACGTTAGATTATAAGATATTTTTAACTATGTGAAAACAATGTGAAACTGAGGTTAATAACTCCGTAATTATGCACTTCTTAACAGCTTGTTATAGATTACAAAACATACATCAATAACTCCTGGTTGGAACAATGTCAAAAGTGTCTATTCTGCTTTAATTAACACTTACTGTATGTAGTCTTATTACTCTTATAAGGAATTATAAGGGCTTTATTATCTATTAACTAACACGCAAGGACATTAGTTGATTATTCCCTAAACTAAATTACCTTTAAAAAGGACAATTTGTGGTTCTATAGAGAGTTACATGGTGGGATGTGACAAAATGTATCCCTCCACCCAGCATTTGCAGCTATAGCACAGGTTTGAGTACAGGGTTTGGTTTTGGTCTCTGTACAGGAACTATGGTGACAAACCTGGCATCCTCACTGTGGCGACAACAATTAGGGAGGCTGTGCACAGTCACTGCATCATGTTGTATTAAGAAAGCATTCCACTAACAGTTTGTGGATTTGACAAATGAGACATATGGTATTTAGCAGTGTTGGGCTTACGGGCCGAATAGCAGTGTAGAGTACCCGGCCTTCTTGGAGGCCCTGGGAGGGGTACTGGGAAGTGCTCCAACTGGGGACTCCATTGTTCTACTGGGAGACTTCAATGCTCACGTGGGCAGCGACGGCGTTACCTGGAGGGGTGTGATTGGGAAGAACGGCCTCCCAGATCTGAACCCGAGTGGTGTTCTGTTACTGGGCTTCTGTGCTAGTCACAGTTTGTCCATAATGAACACCATGTTCAAGCATAAGGATGTCCATCAGTGCATGTGGCACCAGGATGCCCTAGGCTGGAGGTCAATGATCGACTTTGTAGTCGTAGCATCTGACCTCTAACCATATGCCTTGGACACTCAGGTGAAGAGAGGGGCTGAGCTGTCAACTGATCACCACCTGGTGGTGAATTGGATCTGCTGGCAGGGGAGGAAGATGGAAAGACCTGGCAGAACCAAACGCACTGTGAGGGTCTGCTGGGAACGTCTGGCGGAACCCTCTGTTAGGGAGGTCTTCAACTCCCACCTCCGGGAGAGCTTTGACCAGATCCAGAGGGAGGCTGGGAACATTGAGTCCGAATGGACGATGTTCTCCGTAGTGGCCGTAAGATCTCCAGTGCCTGTCGTGGTAGCAATCCCTGAACTCGGTGGTGGACTCTGGAAGTAAGGGATGCTGTCAAGCTGAAGAAGGAGTCCTATCGAGCCTGTTTGGCTTGGGGGACTACTGAGGCAGCTGACGGGTACCGGCAGGCCAAGCGAGCTGCAGCATGGGCGGTAACGGAAGCAAAAACTTGGGTCTGGGAAAAGTTCGGGGAGGCTATGTAGGAGGACTACCAGTCGGCCTCGAAGAAATTCTGGCAAACCATCCGGCGCCTCAGGAAGGGGAAGCAGTCCTCCACTCCTCAGCCTCCCTGGGAAAGTCTATTCCAGGGTGCTGGAGAGGAGAATTAGGCCGATAGTTGAACCTCAGATTTAAGAGGAACAATGTGGTTTTTGTCCTGGCCGTTGAACACTGGACCAGCTCTATACTCTCCAGAGGGTGCTCGAGGGTTCATGGGAGTTTGCCCAACCAGTCCACATGTGCTTTGTGGACTTGGAGAAGGCATTCGATCGTGTCCCTCGTGGCATTCTGTGGGAGGTGCTACGGGAGTATGGGTACGGAGGCCCTCTGCTGAGGGCTGTACAGTCCCTGTACAACCAGAGCAGGAGCTTGGTTCACTTTGTCACCGGTTCTGTTCATTATTTTTGTGGACAGAATTTCTAGGTGCAACCAGGGTCTGGAGGGCGTCTGCTTCGGGAGCCACTGGATTTCATCTCTGCTTTTCGCAGATTTCTCCAGCATGTCCTGGGGCGGTTTGCAGCCGAGTGCGAACCAGCTGGGATGAGAATCAGCACCTCCAAGTCCGAGGTCATGGTTCTCAACCGGAAAAAGGTGGCTTGCTCCCTCCGGGTTGGGGGAGAGTTCCTGCCTCAAGCAGAGGAGTTTAAGTATCTTGGGGTCTTGTTAACGAGTGAGGGAAGGATGGAGCGCGAGATTGAAAGGTTAATCGGTGCAGCGGCCGCAGTAATGCAGTCCCTGTATCGGTCTGTCATGGTGAAGAGAGAGCTAAGCCGAAAGGTTTTTCGGAAAGGTTTTTCAGCTCAGGACAATTTACCGGTCAATCTACGTTCCTACCCCTCACCTACCCTCACCTACGGCCATGAACCGAAAGGTTTTTCGGCTCAGGACGATTTACCGGTCAATCTATGTTCCTACACTCACCTACGGCCATGAACTTTGGGTCATGACCGAAAGAATACGATCCCAGATACAAGCGGCCAAAATGATTTTCCTCCGCAGGGTGGCGGGGCTGAAATAAACATGGATTATAGGCTGATTTTATTTTATAGGGGGCTGACAGACAGCTGCTGCTGCTGCTGCTGATGCACTTGGTGTATCTGTATATTCTGCCTCATTGATCATTATGTGAGAAAAGGATTTGTGTTTGAATTTCTGTCCTTGATAAATATTTCATTTTCTTTTTTGTGATGGTAAAAAGAGCCAGAGACAGAGAATCCCCCCGGACTCCCTGCAATGATTCTAACTGGCATGTCATTGAACACAATGTTGCTCACCTTCTTCACTGGGACAGGAAGGGGACAGGTATGGGGAGACTGGGGTGCTGCTGACTCATCTGTTGTTAAGTCTGCTAAAAGGGGCAGGGACAATGATTTAATATGAATATCTTGCTAAACGTTTCCTTGCTTTGATTAAATGTGGATGAAATGTAGGCTAACAGTCTGTAGCTAGCTAGCTTATTTCACTACTTATTTCACAATACCACTCAGACTAAAGGCTACCCACCTTTCTTGGTGAAAAACTGGGTTTCAAATTGACACCCTTTCCTTTCTTTCTTCTCTCTCTTTCCTCTCTTTCCTTTTTTGAAAACCAGATTTTGATTTAGGCAACATTGTGATCACTGTAGTTCTGGCACATCGACTGACTGCAACTAAACAACGTCATTGATAAGAGCGCTAAGGCAGGACCAAACCATTTCATGCAGATACAGGGGGGTGGTCGGTCGATATGGATGTTTACTTTTTGTTCAATGTGGATATTTAACTTTTACTGCCACAAACAAGTAAAAACAAATAATTAATTTATTATTATATTATTATAATATACTCAATGATGATGGTTAATTTTTGTTTTTAACTTTATTTTTTTGCCTAGTTTTTGGAATTGTCCTAACTTTTCCCCCCTATACGGCGCCCCTGGCTGTTGTGAGTATTTGACCAGCCTCTCTCGTGTTTTTCGCGGGGGTGAAAAGAACTCTATCATCTGCATATAACTGTGCATTGACACCCTTACAGACATCAAACGTTAATATAAAAAGAAAACAAAATAGGTCCAAGTATGGATCCCTGGGGGACGCCTACTGGACAGTCCAGGTAAGGGGATTTGACACCGCCGACCACCACACACTGCTTTCTATCTGCAAGATATGGTCTGAACCAATTGAGGGCTTGTGTAGAGAAATTACATTTCGACAGCTTAGTTAACAGTACTCAGTGGTCAACGGTGTCAAAGGCCTTTTTAAGATCCAAGAAAACAGCTCCCACACAGCTGTTCCTATCCAGGGGAAACTTGTTTTTTCAACAAACATACTTATGGCCGACTCTGTAGAATGGTGAGTCCGGAAGCCAAACTGCATCAGATGTAATGCTTTATAACCGTTATTGAGATGTTCTACTAACTGTTTAGCCACCCATTCTATTATTTTGGAGATGATGGGAGAATACTGATTGGTCTATAGTTGTTGATTTCAGATTTACCTCCTGATTTGAAGATTGGATTCTCTGTGCTCACCTTCCAGTTAGTCGGGACAACAGAATGCCTGATAGACAGATTTACAAGCTGCAAGATGGGACAAACCAGATACTCTATGTGAAGTTTTAAAAACTTAGTGTCAAATCCAAAGTCGTCCTTGGCATTAGATTTGTCAAGAGAGCAAATCATTTCCATTACCTCTCTTTCAGAGATTTCAGTTCAGTTCATATTAAAAACAGGCTATTCGCAATTGACAGGATGATAAACACAGTCAGGTGCAGTGAACAGACTTGATATTTCTTGAACAGAATTTATAAAAAAAGAATTAAACTCTGCAGCCAAGGTGCCAGGATTTTTCACTAACTGATTATTGATGTTAAGTTCCAGTCCTTTACTGCTTTGTTTAGTCAGTCAGCCGGACAGGTTATTGATCTCTTTCCACACTTTTTTTGAATTTCCCTTTGCACTCTCAATTATGTTTAAAAAGAAATTTGCTTTAGCTTTTCGTAATGCTAATGTTACTTTATTTCGTGCTGATGTGAATTTTTGACGGTCAATAATTAGACCAGTTTTCAGGGAAGTTTTGAGCAGCTGATCTCTAACTTTTAACAGTGCAAGACACTCATTATTAAACCAGGGAAGGGAGCTGGATTTCCTGGTCCTGGAGCTCCCTGTCCTAGCGAAAGACAACAGAACCTCCTCAATTTTTTGGGAGAAGGAGTCAGCACTTTGGTTTATGTCATCGCAGGAAATTAGATTATCCCATTCTAATTCCCTGAGAGCTTTGGCGACATTTTGCTGTTGATTCTTAGGGATGAAGTTATGATTTGGTGATTTCTGAGGCAGATATGTGTGTGAGTTTAGGAGACGATTTTTGTTGAGTTTCCGGGTAAAGAAAATCACATTATGATCTGATAGTCCTGTGAAAAGGTTGTGAATCTTAGAGATTCTTTCTGGCTTATTTGAAAACAAAAGGTCAATTCTAGTTTTAGAGTAGTTTGTTATCCTGGTTGGTTGGTCAATTAATTGTGTAATTAATTTACATTGAAATCACTGACCAAAATGATCTCCTTTCTGTGATTAATTGATTTAAGCAAGGCCTTGAGCTGATCATAAAAGCCTGTATCAGCTGAGGTTTTACGATACATGCAGATAACAGTAAAGGGCATTTTGGCCGAAAGGGAGATCTTTACCACAACACATTCTAAATCGATTTCTCTAGGTAATTCTATCTGGCAACAGTTAAGAGTGCTTTTGACATACAGTAGGACTCTTGAGATTCATAACTGGATTGTGTGCATTTTTTAGTTACTTAGTTACTTTATTTGTCCAAAACAGCCAAGAGTACCTTGCTTTACATTTGCTTAAGCTAAGGAGCAACAGCTGTTCATGAGTGCACTTGTGTTCATGTTCATCCAAGTCTCTGACTAAAGTCAACACTCACCCGAGACCCCAGCAACTTTTTTTTGTCCCATCTCCTCTCTGTAGAGATCACTAAATCCTCTAGTGGAGTGTCATGTCCACAGCTTGCTGCTGTAGAGGTTGAGAAGGGTGAGTGAAGATAAATCTACTTTATAAAGTGAAATTCTCACCAAAATGCAACCTAGGCTTTATTTGCGAATGTATGCAGGTTTTTGATCTACTCACGTCAGGATGGATACTTTTTGACTGCCATGACTGCTGCATGCCGGAGATGCAGCAGCTAAGGTGAGTAGTTCAAAACCTTCTATTTAGTAAACTTCGTGTACACAAACAATGTTCTCAATGCTCGTGTTCATGTGTAGAGACCCTGGTGATGCTACGAGCAAAGTTTCATGTTGTGTCGAGCCTTCTTAGTGTTTTAAAAATAGCGATTTATGATGCTAGCTCAGAGCCCCATGCACTCCCGTTCAAAATTAACTTGCCCGAAAACGAAACTACAGTAAATCTTTAAAGTGCGTCTTTTGTCGTAATTATGCATTTACCCAAAGGTTTGACTCATATACATTCACAAATAAAGCTTAGGTTGCTTTTTGGTGAGAGTTTCACTTTAAATCTAAAGGTTTCAAAAATTCTGTTTTCCATGGGCAGCAACATTACAGGGGTATGGACAGTGTGATATGATCAGTTGTTATGTAAGCTAATGAGTTGACAGTTTAAGTCAGGCATAGAGACAGTTTAAACAGGCCAACTTTTTTTGGCTGTCGCTGTCCCTCCTGACTGACCTGCTGCTGCTCTTCTTATCCTTCTCTTCCAGAGACACTCTTCCCTGCCAGAGTTTCTCTGGGCTAAAGAGAGCAGACAGGCTGGCCCCTCCACGAGCAGCCCCATTGCAAAGCCCACCTTGTCAGACCAAGTAATGTTTCAGTCCACCATGTGTACCCCTGGCCTGTCCACTGCCTTTCCCAGAGTGAGCTTGCTCAAAGAGGATAATGAGTTTTCAGGGAAAAGTACAGCTGGCTTCACTAGGTTAAACAAGCTTTCTTAGGTTTTTTAGTCTAATAAATACAAAAATAAATGTCACAATCATACACACACAAGCTAAATAGCTTGTAGGAGTAGGCTATTGGCAAGTCTTGACTGTACTTTGTCTTCTATTCTTGTACAACAAATTACTTTGCTTCAGCAATATGTCCACACAACAGATATTGTGGTCATGTCCAATGCAGGGGCATAGATAGGTAGATAGTTTCAGTCATTCATGCTGCTTGTGTCACTGGCCACCGCAACATGATGCCAGGCAACGTTTCTCCGAAACTTCCAACAGAATAGTAAAGTCACCAGCATGGGAAAAGATCTTCTTGTTCACTGTAATATTTAACCTTTTTTCCAGATGTCACTACTTGCAGTGTGGAGGTCAAACCAAAGGCTAACTGCACCAGCAAATCTCACAGACCAAAATTTGCTCTGAAGCTTAAGTTCTTGTATGTAATTATTATTAAATTAAAGAGGAAATACTGCAATTCTTGACAATTGAATTTTTTTTATCCACAGCATTCAAGTGTGACCATCCATAGTTCTCAAGTCGATGGACATGTACTTATCTCAAACATACCATGAACTATGAATTGATGCCCGGCAAAGTTTAAGATAAAATTTTCATTTTCACCCATTGATGCTCAACTGTCTCTCACTCTGCCAATTCACATCTCTGCTGCGCCGGCGATGTCTTGTGGTCCTAGGAGTCATCGTCCTGGTAAGAACTGTGCATATCACCTACAATACATACTGTGTCCCCTGTCTTCAAACTGACCTCAACTGGTCTCGGGGGCTGTGTTCAGTCACAGTCTGGTTTTCAGGAGGCCACTATCTCCACAGCTAATTGAGCTAATTAGCTAACAGCAGCTATTCACTACATGAACGAGTATAATGAACAGCAGTTAGCGGTTATTTGCGGGTACCTTAGAATTCTGGCCACTTCCTACAAACTACACCCCTGCTGCTACTTGTTATGATGAAACAGTATATCTGTATACTTGTGTTGAGACACAAAATGAAGTCTTCTAATGAGACTGTACAGCTTAAGGGCCCCACACACCGCCCAGACTCAAACAACGTCCAACTGCCTGTATCCGACCACTCCGTTGGCTCTTGTCTGACCCCTTCAGCAGAAAAGTTGCATTGGACACACCGCCTCGACGTGCTGCCAACCCCACAGTAGTGTGTACGTTGTGCGCTTGCGCGAGATGCAATAAGCAGGTGGCGTTAGTGTTGTGTATGAAAAAGACACTGGACGAGAGGTTTATGCAAGCAACTCTCTTTACTTTCGATCAAAACGAAACTTAACTATTCCAGACAAAAACAGCTGCATACTGAACATGCAGCGGGGCGTTACCAAATTAACACAGATTAATTCGGCCTGAACGGATTTAACAGCTAGTCTCGTGCCAGTACTCCAAAACATGAAAACAGGGAATGACAGAACGAGTGCAGAGAAAAACAAAGCGCACACAGTATTCTGCCCCTCCCACACACCGCGCTGATTCGCTAGCACACTGCCAATCAGAATGGTCATACAGCTGCCACACAACCAATCAGAGAATCCAATGGCTCAGACGTCCGACAGCCAACCTCCTCAGGCTTCGCATGTTGAAACGGATCAGATGAAGGCTTCCAACGCAGCTGAACACACCAAACATATTTGTTCCCGACCTCGTCCGAGTCTCCCCAAATGCTTCAAACGTCCAAGGGTTGGACAAGACTGATGTGTTCTCTGTGATCTCAAAAAATGTGAAATAATTTTGATAATTATAATCAAAGATTGGCTGTATTTGTCTTGTGTAGCATGTCTGCAGGTGCGTGCTTATGTTAAACTGGCTGTAATTGGGGGTGCTGCTGAATGTGGGGCCAATACATGCTGTCGTTTTAGTTCTGTTTTGGTATCCACAAAGAATCCAGCTTTTTAGCTTCAAAATCCTCCCCAATGTACAGCGCCCTGTCAAATTTCATGTCTGAGTGGACAAACCAGCAAATTTTCATTGCTTTAGCCTGCCTGATCATGATCAGCTGCTCAGTAAATCTGTCACAAATTTCTGCTTTGTGTCAGGAAAATAGCTATTAGTCAGTCAATTCATGGACACACTGTGACACCATGTTTGAGAATAATTTGGCCACTGCTATAATGGCATTCATCTTAAGATGAACAGTCCATCTGTAACAGGACAGAGTAGCTTCTTGTGTCCAAAAGAAGACATCTATAACCTCATCTTCTCCTCTACTGACACCTTGAAGATCAATCATTGACTCAGTGCTACTAGTATATATGTACATTTACTTTGACGCCAAGACCCACACAACAGAACGTAAACAGGACAGTAAGGTTAACATTTTTTCACATTGAAAAAAACTGTCTCAGCCAGCAAGAGAATAAATAACTGTACACTTAGGAGACATTGGTATTATTAGATGCAGCCACAAGAGGGCTCTAGTGGACAGAGTAATGTTATCCCAGCTGAGGCCTGAGAGCAGCTGAAGGGCCATGTCTTGGCAGGCTCAGGCTAAATGTGACACAACTGAGCGACTGTCTGTCTGAATGCCTTGGTTCATCCCGTTTAGTGTTGATGTGTTTGCTGCTTTATGTTTATAAAAGGTTGTGGTTGTGTTTTTTTTCTATTGCTCCACACTCATAAACAAAACTTTACTATGCCATCTTCTAGATTTACTCTTGATGAATTTTGATTTTCTGAGGGTGGTGCTGTTGTCTTACAAGTCATACATGAATAAAAGTAAAGATATGATGAAATATTGCTTTGGTAAAAGTCAAAGTCACCAATATGAATACCACTTGAGTAAAGTACCTGGTACTAAATGTACTTACATATACATTACATGCGTGTATGTACTATATATTTTGTGATTACTGGAATCAGTACATTTTTAAAATGTCGTATTTTTACTCTGACGCAGCATGCAATCTGCAAAGTGACTAAGAACTAAATACATCAAATGTGTTGGAGTAAAAAGTACAGATTTGCTTACAAAATGGGGTGGAGTGCAAATATGATATGGAGTAACAGAATATGGAAATATGTCACTACCCATTACAAAATGTATAAATGGATGGATACATTGATTACACAGAGTTTGAGTAGATAAACTTAGTTACAATCCATGACCGCTGCCTTTGCGCCAAAAAGTCAAAACATCACAAATTAAGCTTTTATTTTAGGTCATCTAGAGACAACCATGAAACTTTAATGCAGAAGTTAAAGTGCTGGTGCTTTCAACAGGCATTTCTTATTTCACATTTTTGTGGTTTACACAGTTTTCATTTAACACAAATTACAGTGTAAAGGTCAAACGTGTTAAGTCAGGAGTAGTTTTACACGCCTTCATCATCTCACCAAAACCAAATAGGATTAATGCACATTAGGGTGTCACATTCACAATGTATCGATCAGTTACACACACGAGAAATGGGAATTTCGCTAACTGTCTCATATCTATCAACAATTTAGTGTTTAATGTCCTCACTGTTTTACAGTTTCATTTTATTCAATATATAGTCAATGTTGTCTCCTCAGTATGTTGAATGGCCAATTATTGTTCTTCCTGCTGTGCACTGATCAGCCATAACACTAAACTCTTTGGTCCTGGCATCTATGTGGATGCCACTGGAGGTGCACCACCCATCCAAATACTGTGGCAGACCAAGGAGACCCTTTAAAGGCAAGGGCACTCTCTGATGGCAGTGCATAAAAACTGCCCTGGAATGGCTTGAGGACTACAACAAAGAGCACAAGGTGTCACCCTGGTGACACCCTGGTGACACCAGCTGGTTTTAATGTTGTGGCTTCTATTTAATCATCTTCACTAATGCATTAACTCCCCTCTGATGATCTTTTCTTAATATTAGAGTTAGTCAAAGAAAAAAAATACAAATTTCAAAATAATATATTCTAAGCAGTCATTTGTTTAGTACCACATTAGGCTATTTTGATGGCAGACATTTTGACTCATGTATTACAATTACACTCTTTCATTAATAAGTGCAAGTAAGTAAGTAAGTAAGCCATTTCAGTGAGCCAGTATGCAAAATACCAGAATCATGAACCTTATCACCTAAACTGAATGCAGCCATCATTAGTGATATTAGTTCCGCCTGTTCTTTACCTGCCATGACATGTCAAAATATCTACCATGAGCACGGTCTGTCAACACAATAAGAAGCATCATATCTACAGTGTCAGACCAGCTATATATATATATATACAAACATTTTGGTAGTATGAACTTTATTTAAATATTCAATTTACAAATAATGTCAAACACTAACACATAACACAATACGAGCTGTTTCACAGATACAAAAAACAAAAAGAATAAATACATTTACAAAATACATTCCTGAGATCTCAGATAAAGTAGAACCTAAATAATAAAAAAAACAAAATAAATAAATAAATAAATACTAATAGCTAATACAATATCATTATGTCAACACATACATGTATTTAACAATCTCTGCAATCATAAATTTCATTAAATGCCAGAGGGTACATCAGTTATCTAAAAATTGTGGATTCTTATTATTTTTAACCAGGGCTTAGGATTTATAAAGTGAGTTAAATTCAATCAAAAAATGAGGAAAGGTTAGCTTGGTAAGACCAGCTATATGAGAGAAGACCAGAGAACACAATGACATCATAGTTCCTCTAGAAAGAGATAACTGTCTTTTATTTTCCATTGCTTTTGTACAGCAGCGTCTCGTAGGCATAGGCTCCAAACTACAAATGCAAATGTGCTACTTTAAAGGGAATTAATAAATTAAAAGAAAAAAAAAAAACGTTCTCAGCTAAGAAGCTACGTCACTTCCGGGATGTAAGGGAGAGCAAAATGACAGCTGGTTTGTTTTTATCAACAAGGAACATTCAAAATAGACATTAAAGGTATGTAGAACAACGACCTCCTACTTTATCAGTATTTGAGCCGTTCTCTTGGCATATTGTCATCAGCCAGTGGTTATTGAAAATATGTTTATATCGTTGCCATCTGTAATCCATGTCAGACTCCATCGAGGTGCTGCTGGGGGTCAGGCTCACTGAGTCTGGACTGGACACTGTCTCATTCTCGGCTGTCAACAACAGGCAGTTGCGCTTGTTATTTGCCGGTCAAATGCTAATTAGGAGCACTTGAGATAGAATGATTTGGAATGTGCTGTTATTGGCCGTTCAGGGCTAGCCATACGCTTTTAATCAAAAACCAAACTAGGTCCACAAATCGGTCGATTTTTAGCTGTCTGTGCCTTATCGGCCTCGCTGTAACGTAACAAGCCCAAAGTAGGACCATTATTAATCACCTCGAGCTATACATGCATTCGGCATAACTCTCATTAAAGAAGTGTCACTCATAACAATGAAATATCAACTTTTGTAATCACTCTGTATGTTGTTGCCAGGACCGCTTTCAACCAAAATGATGCTGCCTGGTACGGGACTGATATTTTGTCTAACTGACTGTTGCTTTGTCAAAGGGGTATATGCCGAATTAACAAGAATTTAGTGTTGAATAGCAAGCTGTCTCGGTTCAATTGTTAGATATGTACATTTTCTGATAAGCAAATAATTACGATACGGTCAAAAGGCATTTGGCATAGCGGGCTTAGCATGGAGAACAGACTGGCCATATTTCATTCGAAAATCTGTCACTTCATGAAGTGGGTGCCAGTGCCGTTTCAGTATAACGTTACAACACCTCTGTGAGATCTTTAGCGAATCACAATGTTAAATATGAGGTCGGCGTAGATTTAATCGAATCAGTAGTATAGCCCGAAATTGCAATAAAATATCAACTTTTTATAATCATTTTGTGATTGTTGTTGCCACACCGAACAGATGTTCCTCTGTGAGATTAAAAGTGAACATTTTGCTCAAATAGTACTTGCTTTCTGAAACGTGTGTTGGGTGCGTACATGCACTCATAAGCACAGATAATTAAAATTGTCAGAGTTCTCAAGGGGGTTCGGCACAGTGGACTGACACAATAAAACGTCATCACCCCTTTATCTCTATCAAATTATTTTCTTCACTATTCAAGTGACATACTTACTGTACAGTCATAAGTCACGAGTGTGTTTATATTGTCACTCATAAGTGTTTGGTTTTGTTAGCCCTTATAGTTATTCCTGTCTGCTGTGTGTCAATGCTGTTGAAAAAGCGTGGCTGCTCACAGCACTCTGCTATGGAAATGATGTTTTATTGATATTGTCAAATGATTACCAAGGCTGAAGCTGATCTTTGACTTTGTTTGTTCTCCAGTGTCATGTGGTGAATGCCCTCCAAGTCTGCAATTTGCTGGACTGTCCAGAGCAAATCCTGACAAACTGATCAAAGAGGGAAAGGATTTCTTCTGGAGACATATGTCAGCCCTGCCAGGCACTCTGGAGTAAGACACTTCTGATTTAGACTATTGGCCTTGTGTTTATCTACCGAATAGACAGCTTTGTGTGAAAGTTAATTGTGTTTGGTTCCAGTTGCACTTCAAATGAATGAAAGAATACATCTGTTAGTAGATATAAAATGAATCAGGCTACTGCTGTTTTCTTTAACAGGCCATCAGTACAAACACAGAAGAAGACAGTGAGCCGTGATAGTGGTCAAATTAAAGGAAACATCCCTTCAGGTAAGACACTTTCTGCCATATCATTATATCAACTATAACCATATTCAGTTGGAGATGACAGAAACAGTTTGGAAATCTCACATGCGAGTTGTTTGGCATCTGTGTTTTATTTGTGTTATGTCTGTAGAAACAACAATGGCGTTACTAATAAATAACTGGATTTATATGCTCAACAATAACATAGTGCTTTCACACATTACCACAATTTACTGCAGCCCATTTTTGTCAACTAAGATATTGTAACAGGATCCTTTTATTTTTTATTTCGGCAAAAAACACTACATAATTTATGCCTGCTTGCAGCAGATTCCAAGTCAAGGCTCTGTCCGAGCATTTTGAAACACACAAATCTACTTGTCATTTTAATTATAGAAAGCGAAGTGATAAGGTAGGCTAAAAGGGCTTTCTTCATATTGCGTTGTAATTTTAAAAAGTTTAGCTTTCTCGTTTCTCTCCTCTGGGCAAAATCAGGGATGGAACAGTGTCTATGTGGTTTGTTGAAAAAGGTTTAGAGACACCCCCTTTTCTCCCTCATCCCATTATCATCCATACCTCTCCAAAAATAGAAACACAGGCATTGATCAGACCTAGCCTTCTTTGTGTTTCTGTTTGTATGTCTGATCTAAACAGGCTGGGAGTAGTGAAATGGTTTATCTACAAAATGTGGTGAATGTGTTATTAATGCCTGTTGTATGGAGGTTGTAAAATGGCAAATGAACTCCTGAAATAAACAAACTGATCATTATCATCAACAGGACACCAATGTTGTGAAATTTTAGACCAGTATGTGAAACCAGCTGTTAAACTGGAACAGCCAGTTAAAACAATGGACTACTGTGCCCTACCAGTCATGGAATTTCTCCAATACTACATAACTTACAGTTAAGTTTATCAACAATTTACTAATATAGAGCTGAAAGGCTCAGTGGATTAAAAAAATCCAACATTTTCATAGTTGATCATTCGTCTCTGTAATTGTAGAGCAAAAATGTTAAAGGGATATTCCGGTGTAAATTTATTCCATGGTCTAACACACCGTGACACCGAGTAAGACCCACCCTTGCCAGATCAAGTTTGCAGATCGCTATCTTACGTAGTTTTAGCAACCTCAGAAAAGACTGCACGCAGCTCAAGGATGAAAATGTATGATTATTACTGCGGAACTCTACTTTGATGGCGGTTTCATCTTGGAGGCATAGACTGCAGTGTATTGTTGTCGTGCGGTCTTTTCTGAGGATGCTAAAACTACATAAGCTAGTGGTCTGCAAACTTGATCTCTCGAGGGGGGGTCTTACTCGGTGTCACGGTGTGTTAGACCATGGATTAAATTTACACCGTAATATCCCTTTAAGTATTCTCGACTCCTGCCTCTTCAGTTTGATTACCTGCTGCATTTCCCAAATGTTGGCTATAAAGAAAATAAGCTATTTCAAGAGGTCTACAACCACCGATTATTTTCATTATTGATTAATTTGCTAATTATTTCCAAGATTAATCGATTAACTATGGGGTAGCTGTGGTTCAGGAGGTAGCGCAGTCACCCACCAATCAGAAGGTTGGTGGTTTGATTCCTGGCCCTTGCAGTCTACGTCGAGTGTCCTTGAGTAAGATACTAGACCTGAAATTGCTCCCTGGGGCTCTTCAAATGGTGTATGTGTGCGGTTAGCGGTTAGTGGTTAGCGCTCCTGAGCAAGTGGCACCTTGCATGGTAGCCTGTGTCACCAATGAATTTGTATGTGAATGGGTGAATGCACACTTGGGTTGTATAGCACTTTGAGTGGTTGCTAAGCCTAGGAAGGCACTATAAAAGTACAGTCCATTTACCATTTACCATAATTTAGTCTATAAAATGTGAGAAATGCTCATCACAATTTCTCAGAGCCCAAAGTGATGTCTTCACATTGCTTCTTTTGTCCAGCCAACAGTCCAAAAAACAAAAAAAGGAGACAAAAGAGCTTCAAACCCTCACATTGAAGAAGCTGGAACATGTAAATGTTTGAAAAATCAATGAATCAACTAATGAATCAACTAGTTTTGTCAGCTCCAGACATCATTTTGCGCACTTGAAACTAGCTGTTTTTCACTATTTTGTAAAGTTAAACCAGATTTCTCCACTGATTTTCTGACTTTGTCAATGGACTAAGTTAAAAGAATCAATAACGATGCACCAAAAAAAACAAAGAAAACACAGTTTACCCTCTGGGTCTAAAACATTCTTGTCAAATTAATCTTATAATGGACAACATTTCTTTGTTGCTTGTGTCCATTAAACCATTTTGGGACATCCACAGCATAATCGCTTCCAACATTGATGTGCATTTACCAGGTCAGGGATCCTCTGTCAGGAACCCACTATCTACTTTAGTTTCTTATCCATCTCAACTAGTAAAAACAAATAAAAACAAACAAAAGAACAAATATGTAGTGAAATACCCTTTCGAATTTCTGCACTAATTTCCAGGTCCAACACACACACATTTAGACACTAACGCTCTCTAGTAATTGACGACATTTAACAAAGCAGTGGACTTGATCCTGCTGTGTATGTGCTGGTCTCTAACCAGTCACCACTGGACTCTAATCTGCTAAAATTCAAACAGGAACCCAGTCAGATAAGGGGTGGGGAAAGGGAAAAGTGTGCCGGACTCTACCATATATAATACAATACACTACCACAATTGGTAGTTTTATGCAGGGGGAAAAAACTCATGGGTAGGAGATAGTTTCAATGCATAATACTAGAACTGGTAAGGGTCACAGAGTTACTACTGGCCATCCTTATCACTATCTACAGATAGGGGTGGAACGGTTTACAAAATCCACGATTCGGTTTGTATCAACGTTTTGAGATCACAGTTTTTGGTTTGGTTCTGTATTGTTGTTGTTTTTTCCTATTTTTTTTAACACTCTAGAAATCAGCATAAAATATAAAGTCTAATAATCCATAGTGCAAAATGTATTAAGTAGCAAAAGGACAAGAAAATTAAGATAGGACTATGTACTAGCTGAAGGCTCTGTCTCTTTTCGACAGCTGAGTGGGAGGCTGTTCAGTGGGACGTAGCCATGGAGCCACCAGAGAACATGGAGGGTCGAACCTTTGTGGAGGTGATGAGTGAAAAGTACAGTCCAGAGAACTTCCCATACCGCAGAGGGCCTGGTATGGGGGTGGTGGTGGTGCCCACTGCAGGTCCTCAAGGCTCTCCTATGAAAGGTGAGCTGGAGGTGAATAATGGCTTGCTTTGTAAAATTAACAGATACGTAGATGTGGGCATCGTTTATTCATTACTTACCTCACTGCAGCCCCTATAGAATGGGACAAGGCTTGTTTTATATGTTGCTAGAGAGGGCAGTTGTTAGTGATTCCCAGACAGACAGAGTTTCTAGCTAGCTGCACCGGTTCAATTCTGTGACTGGTTCAGATTAGCTTTATTCACCAATCAGTGGAGACAGAAGTTCATAACAGGGATGCAAAGTTTTTTCTGACCAGAATGACTTTCTTAATCAAAGAGACCCTTGTCTAGATTGTCCTCACAAATATACCAGAAGTTTTACGCTGTTTCAACTGTCGTATTTGAAAGACATTCACAACAGCATACATATAAAACAAAACAGCCCTCATGAACTTCCATCATGTGCACGTGTGTCGTGTTCACCCTCATCACATCAAATCTGTGAGGGGATAAATAACACTATTAGATGGGGCTTAAGACCTCACTCATTTCAAATGTGATTTGGAAGCCATTTTAAAAAATGTTTGTCAATGTTTTCTGACGTTTCTTCAAGGTACTGAGTATTAACAAGTAATGCTGTACATGTGAGTAAACTAAGACTACATAAAAAGATATAAACAGATGTAGAGACAGAAACAGAAGTACACAAGTTGTAGAGAAGTTAGGATATTTGGATTCAGTACATGCCATGTGGCTACATTGCATTCTGGTCTTTTGAGGCATTTTGGTGTTGAAAAATTGGACCCATGAACATGAGATGTATCCATTCCTTTATTTGAGGTAGAAGAAACAGACACTGTAAGGAACCAGAGCTTTTGACAAAGAAACTGTATTAAACTGTAAAATGTGCTTCCTTTCATTAGCTAAAACGTCACAATTCTGTTGTTGCTCTTTATTTTTGGAACTTGCATCATTGTCCCATAGCAATTATTGGTTTTCGTCTCCCTATTGTTTGTAAAGCACCATCAGCTCATGACTGTATAACTTTATTTTTGTGAATTGCAATAATTACTAAATTCTCTGGCTATGACAAACTGTTTTTGTACAACAGTATAATAATTTTCTATTTAAAGGTGCAGTTCACCCAAAAATGAAAATTCAGTCATTATCTACTCAACCCAAGGGTAATGGGAAGTTTTCCAGCGGTGTGTTTGTTGATGAAGGTTCTTAGTCATCCAGGTCATGGTAATTTCAAGCGCTGTATCGTAGGCAACTGGACTTATTTCAGTTTCTTGAAAACGTTTCACCTCTCATCCAAGAGGCTTCTTAAGTTGCAACTAACTGGAGGGGAGTTGCAGGCTTTTAAACCCTGTGTGGGGGTGTCCTTACAGAGTCGTTAAGGTCAAGTGTGAGCTCTGGGTTTCAGAGTCGTTAGGCTACTTGTGGGTCGTACTGACCCAACCAACCTTCGTGTGGGTTGTTAGGGCTAGGTGAGCCCAGGTGTGAATGGTTGTTAAGCTGTCTGTGGAGAGAACTCAGTACTGTATTGTAGGTGGGTGGTAAGTAATGTCATATGCCACCTCCTCTGTTCAAAGATGGTTGTTCCAGTTTGACAGTGACTCCTCTTTCAAACTACCTGTCTTCTCTGGCCAAGATTTTTACATTGCTGTCCTCAAAGGAATGACTTTTCTCCTTCAGATGTAAGTGGATAGCAGAATCTTGACCTGAGGAGTGGGCCCCCCTGTGTTATGCCATTTGTTTATGGAGAGTTTTTTTTTCCTAGCTGCATTGTACAGCGTAACATATGTTACTCTCCTCATGCCCGGGTGTTTTGTCCTTGGATGGACAAGTTCCTGCCTCAGCCTGTTGGTAGCTTTGAGGTGAACCAGGATAGGATGTTCATTGAAGATACTCCTGAGTTTCTTAGATACCCCCGTGAAATAAGGAATGGCGATGTTGTTCACTTTTCAGTCTCCTCTCTGTCTGCTCTGGATCTTTTAGTTATTTTGACAAAGGTCCCGTTTGGGTAGCATCAGATTTAAGTACTCCTCTGATGTGCTTCTGTTCCTTTTCCTTCCTTTTCCTCCCACTCTCCAGCCCCTCTGTCACGGTCTCAGCCCGATGGTTTGGGCTTCTGATGACCCCCAGCATGTGTTCCAGTGGGTGATGAGAGTCAAACAGCAAGTATTGATATGTTTGTGTAGGTTTTTTGTAGACCTCAATGCTGAGGCTTCACTCTCCTTCAATGTGTACTGCACAGTCCAAGAGGGCCAAATGTCTCCTCTGAGCTTTCCAGGGTGAAGTTTACTGAAAGACTTGGTCTGGAGGGCTGCTTGCCGCAGTGACTTCCTCCTTAAATTTGATGATTTTTTTTTTCGTACACTGCTCAAGAAAATGAAGGAAATACTTTAAGATGCCCTTACACCAGGCAATCTGTACCGGCCTCAAGCATATTTAACCCCCAAAGTCCAGTTTGTTTGACTAGTGTGACTGCTCCATACCGTACTTAGCACAGTACACTGACTTGGCCCTGGCACGGTTGGAAGAGGGAAGACACAACCATGTCAAGGGGGTAAATAATGCCTTTTCGGAACCACTTTATAAAGGTATTTTGCACTGTTTTTTGCACTGAATTTTGTGAAGCTTCAGAAATGTTTTGTGGGCTACAAAACATCACCTGACTTTACAGTCATGGTCAAAAGTTTACATTCAATGATAAAGAACATGTACACCATGGCAGTTTTCAGTTCCAGTGATTTCTACAGCTACACATTATTCTCTGTGATGGAATGATACTGTGGCTAAATTGAGGTTTTGGAATGTTCTCTCCAAAGTCCTGACTTGAACCCTATTGAGAACATGTGCACTCTCCTGAAGAAACAAGTCAGTGCCAAGAAGCTAACAAATTTAGTTGAACTTCATTGGTTCTGTCAAGAGCAGTAGTTAAAAATTCATCCAGAGGACTACCAGAAGCTTGTGGATGGCTATGAGAAGCACCTAATTGAAGTGAAAATGGCCAAGAGACATAACTTACCAAATAATACAATAACTGTATGTTGATTTTTGACCCAGCAGATTTGGCCAGATTGTCAGAAGACCTATAATAAATGTATTACTGAGCCGAACTTCATGAAAGTGTTATGTGTTCCACTCATTCCATCACAGGAAAATTAGAGCTGTAGAAATCATTGGAACACAAGCCTTCCATGATATACTAATTCTTTACTAATGTATGTGAACCACAACTATACATCAGCATGGGGGTAAGTAGATAATTTTCATTTATGGGTGAACTTTTCCTTTACTTTTCCAGCATTATGATGCACTATTTGCTAGTATGGTAGTTACTATGGTAGTTTTAATAAATCACAGTTTCCTGTGACAGATTACGTTGAATCTCAAGGCCATTTTACCTAGATAAACAACCCTTAAAAAACTTGGTGTGAACTTTCTCTTCTGTCTGACTCATTCTCATCAATTCTCCCCCCATCATCCTTCACATCACCTCCAGACCGTCTGAACCTGCCCAGTGTGTTGGTGTTGAATAGCTGTGGGATCAGCAGGGCGGGAGACCAGGCTGAGATCGCTGCCTTCTGTGCTCATGTCATAGAGCTGGACCTGTCCCATAACAAGCTGCGGGACTGGCTTGAGGTACTGTTAGTCATTACCCGATTACCTGATCTGTACTGGCTACCCGATCACAATGTCAATATTCATCTTATGCTAACACACTATAAATTGTATTGTGCCACCTTTAACAAAATAATAATAAATCACCAGACTGAAATCCGATTCAGAAAATAATGAATTCCTTTTTTACTTTTCAAAGTTTCAGATAACAAACTGAAAAAATATTTTACACCTCTCAAGAATTTCAGATGTAGCAGTAATACTTCTGTTCAATTGCAGCACACAATATAACGAACTTCAAGTTACCTTAACTAAAATGCATATTGAACTCAGTGGGCCTACACACACACCTAAGCTGGCATATAATAACATGAAATATAGAAATCACCTGTTGCAAGCCTGATGCCAGGCTTGGGAGCAATGAGGCCCACAATGTATGGCTGGTTCACTCAGATGAGCAAAAATAAAAGCTTGGTACCTGATTTCAGCGTTCTTAGTCCAGTCTGCAGGTTAACCAGTCTCCTGGTCTCTGATGAACAGGCAGGCGGGTGTCCTTAGCAGGCGTCTCTGCAGCTTTTACCAGTCTCTTGGTCTCGGTGATGAACAATAGGACACATAGGTGTTAAGCGACAGCGTAATCTACACCAAAGAAGTGCATTGAACACTAAGTGTTAAGTTGATGGCTAAGAGTCCATTCAATTTGCTAATGAATGCTAACAACATGCTAATGCTAATGAGCCATCAAAGTGGAGCTTTTTATATCTCTATGGCAGTTTTTCTATCCCCTTTGCTGCTGTAATTTTAGCCAATGTCCTAATTGTGGGACTAATAAAGGATTATCTTATCTTTGTCATACTGCCGTCCAAAGAGTGAAATCTTCTAGTTTTCTGTTTACATTCGTGCAGTTTTAGACTATACAGCAGATAAACTCATATCCATGTCTAATTTTCAGATCAGCAAAATTGTGTCCAACATCCCAAACTTGGAGTTCCTGAACCTGAGCTCCAACCCTCTGCAAGGAATGCACCTTGAGTCACAGTGGGCTGAAGCCTTTTCTCGGGTCCGACGCCTCGTCCTAAACAACACTCAAGTGTCCTGGGACACCGTGCTTTTGCTCACTAGGGAGATACCTGAGTAAGAAGAATAGTTAATCAATGCTTCTCTTTTTCTACACACACTTGCGTAGGGGGGGCAATCCTGTACTTTTGAGAATGAAGGCCAAACACTGATTTAGTAGTTTTCTGACTTGAAATGATCAATTTAAGTGAATAATAATAATAATAATAATAATAATAATAATAATAATAATGATTATAATGATGATGATGATGATGATGATGATAGTAGAAGTCAAGCAGGACCACAGCAGCAAGGCCAACCACCATCTATGGGAACCTGTGAGACAAGAGAGCACAGAGATTCTGTGGACGAAGCCAAGTCAGTAACATTCATTAATGCGACATGAATGTGTACAGATAGAGAGAAAGAGAGAGGAGCTCAGTGCATCATAGGAAGTCCCCCAGCAGTCTAAACCTATAGCAGCATAGCTAAGCTACCCTATGCAGACCCTATGAAGACCCTTTAAGTCTGCTCTTAAACATAGAGAAGGTGTCTGCCTCCTGAACTGACACTATAAGATGGTTTAAAATGGCTGAAGGCTCCGTCTCCCATTCTATTTTTGGAGACTCTAGGAACCACAAGTAACCCTCCATCCTGAGAGTGCAGCGTACGAGTAGAGTAATAGGGTACTATTAGGTCTTTAAAATATGCTGGTGCCTGGCCATTAAGGGCTTTGTATGTGAGGAGGATGTTTTTAAATTCCCTTCTGGATTTTACAGGAAGTCAGTGCAGAGAGGCTGATATAGGAGAGATATGTTTTCAGCTGGAGAGTCTTTACAGACTTATTGGGGCAGCCTGATATAAGGGTATTTCAATATCCCAGCCTTGAGGTAGCAAAATCATGGACTCATTTCTCTGCATCTTTTTTAGACAGGATGTTCCTGATTTTTGTAATGTTCCGTAGGTGGAAGAAGGCAGTCCTTGAAATGTGTTTTATGTGGGAGTTAAAGGACAAATCCTGATCTAAGATAACTTCCAGATTCCTTACTGTGGTGCTGGAGGCCAGAGTAATGAAATCCAGAGTAGCTATATCATTAGACGTTTTTGCGCAGATGTCAACACGGACTGTTTTATTCTAAAAAAATTACCAGATGTTTAAATGTTGTTGCAGTGTCTGTCTTCCTGTGTCACTTGATCTGCTCTGTGCGGAATTTGGCCATGTTGCAGCAGATATAGAAGCCTTGCGTATCTGCTGCGGAAGGGTCTGGACTGCCAGAGCTGCAACAGAGTAGATGCGCAATGCAGTGGAGCCAGTGGAAGTACACACATAGACTAGAGTGAAACCTATCAGCTCCGCTGCTGTGGCAGACCAGAGACAGACTGAACACAGATCTGGTGGGACTGGGGGATTAATCAGTTGAGGAACAGCTTTCTACTAGCATTGTTACAGTACTGGAATTTCTTACTCTGTTAAAATATCTTAATCGATACCATGTTTTATACCTTTGGGAAAAATTGACACAACAAAATATAAAATAAAATTCAAATTCATTGAATGATAAATATAACAATGTTTGTGTAGCACAACTGCTTCTTAGTGCAATTGCATTTTACCATGGTCAGAGTATTTTCCTGTCAACTGAAACTCTGCTGTCTGTTTATTATGAAAATCTTCGTTAATTGGTGATGTTGAAATGGGAGCTGCCACAGCTCTCAAAATTCTTTACAGAAATCAGAGTGCTGTGTGTCAATTTTCTTCCTTTGCTAAATTCAGTGTTAGCACTTTTGTGAGCACTGCTCTGTAGCATCGCTTGCATATGGGCATGAATATATCTGAGGCCTGTCCTTGTTAAGTTGCCTCAAATGTGAAGTATTTCCACACAGCACTGCTGCTGTTATCCTTGTCCACCAAAACCAGCTATAAAAGGTCTGCCCTTGTCATCTTTAATGAGCTAACACCATAACAAAAATAAGAGAGAGCGATTTCCACTAAATAATTAGTTCCTGTATTGTCATCAGAAGGGCTGGATCACTCTCTTCCTGTCTTCTTCATCCTTTTTTCTCCTGTGTTGTCCTGCAGGCTGGAGGAGTTGTTCCTTTGCCTTAATGAGTACAGTAGTGTGAGTGCCTCCAGTGTGGCCTGTCCCACCTTGCGCCTGCTTCATATCACCGACAACAGCCTCAAGGATTGGGCCGAAGTCCGCAAGTTTGGCTCCATGTTCCCCAGCCTAGACACTCTGGTCATGGCCAACAACAACTTAGCTTCTATCCAGGACAACAAGGATATCCTGCCGCGGCTATTTCCCAACCTACGCAGCATCAACCTGAACAATTCAGGTGAGTGGAATGTTGGATTATTGTCTGTGATGAAGGACATATGTCAATAGGTCAATAATTTAAATGTGTGTTTCAGTGTCCTTAACACTGATTTTAGGTTACAGATTATTCCCCAGGATGACAGTATCAGGGTCTGTGTGCACTGACTTTGTAACAGATGATAAAATTAGCACAAGCAAACATGTGACTGTATCTTAAAAGCTTTGATTTATTTGGAGAGTATTACATTAGATTCTTCTCCATGTCGTCCAATCGCAGGAACTGTTTCTATTTTGGGGAATATCAGTGGTGAATCTATTTTTAGAGTTCTGTTGAGAATAGATGGGACAAAGACAATAACCAAAGACATCTTCAAATTGATTTCAATGCACAGGAAACATCCCTTTTGCAAGTCATTTTGTCTCAGATGAATTCCTAAAGATTTATTTTTCTTGAAACAAAATTGAATTCTGCTCACAGGCTGAGATTATTACACTGGTTACAAGCTCAATTTGTGTCAGGGATTTTTAGACTTGTGTGTTAAAGTATTGAAACAAGAGATAATAAGGCAGGAAAGATTGCGAAATAGGATTAAGATGTAGATCTGGGCATTAAAACGATAGCAATATGTATCAGCGATAGACATGTCCTCGAAAGCAATAAGAAGATTGTTCGAGAAAATATTTGATAGTGCCACATGTATGCATCAAAAACATTGCATGCAAAACAACTAACAAGCACATAGCGAATATGCCCTGGCTCATAAACAGCATTGTCATATCCCTTGATAATGGAGTACACTACGAATGACACGGGAGGCCAGTCATTTTGTGTTTGTTATCGCCATGTCACTGACACTGAGCGGAAAGCCGCTGAGATCCAGGAGATGCTAGCATCTCCTGGATCTCAGCAGCTTTCCAGTTGCTCATGTTGACGTCCGCGGATGAAGTGATGGACCGACTGCTGTGATCAGCTGTTTCCTGGTTTTAAAACTCCCCGGCAGTGACCCGCACAGCAGTGCAGGCGCCTCGTGTTTACATAGAAATGGAAGTGGAAATAAGTGTACCCTCCGAGGCGGCATATTGGCGGCCTGTTCTGTGTAAAACCGCCGACCGGGCTGGCAAAAGGCTATTGGTGGCTTATTGCCCAGTGTAAAAACGGCTAGTTTGTGTGTTTTCATGGTAATAAAGAAACATCTCACCCAGTTCAACAGTCACTACGTTTCCTTGCACACAATATCAAGCTACGGTCATAGCTCGATTAGGCTGTTTAATTGGACTAATACCATTGTCCCAGTATACAAGCACCAGGGGAGCTTTTTTGGAGATGTGTGATGACTAAGATAGGTTCTCAGTGATGGTAATTCCAAAAACCCAATAACTGCTCCACCTCAGCTCCACTGATGTAGACAGGGCTGTCTGTCTTTGCCTCCTTTTTTCTAAAATTTAACAATCAGCTGCTTGGTTTTGCTGACGTTGAGCAGTAGATTGTTCTCTGTGCATCACTCCTCCAGGTATGTACTCTCACTTTTACTGTCATTGTTTTTAATTCAGCTGATTATGGTGGTACCTCTGCATACTTCACAACTGAGTTCTATTGATGAATGAGAGTGCAGTCATGGGTTTCCAGTGTTGATAGGAGGAGGCTGAGCACAGAGCCTTGGGGGGCTCCTGTGTTCAGTACTAACGTAGTTGAGATATGACTACCAATCATTACTCTCTGGGGCCTGCTTGTGAGGAAGTCCAACATCCAGTTGCAGAATGTGTACTCAAGCCCAGAGAGTTTAGTTTTCCAATCAAATTCAAGGATGAGACTGTGTTGAATGCTCAGCTGAAGTAAAAAAAATCCAGCGTCCAGTTGTAGCGGGGCGTAGCGTTGGGGCGGCAATAGCTCAGTCCGTAGGGACTTGGCTTGGGGACTCGAAGGTCGCCAGTTCAAGTCCCAGTTGGACCAAAAAAAATAGTGATGTGGACTGGCAGTTGGAGAATGCCGGTTCACATCCTGGGCATTGCCGAGGTGCCCTTGAGCAAGGCACCGACCCCTAACACTGCTCGTTGGGCGCCGTGGCATGTGTGGCAGCCCCTTCGCTCATCTCCTCTACACTGCATGTGTGTGTGTGTGTGTGTAATGTGAGTGGAAAAAAGAATTTCCCAATTTGGGATTAAAATAGTAAATAAAAA